>PVKS010001466.1:0-50638 GCA_004027875.1 Aplodontia rufa | reverse complement strand
CCCTGACCACTAGCGGCTAGGAAAAAAAATTTGAAGCTTAAAGCTGTACAGTCTGGGAGCACATTCAGTAACAATATATGAAAAAAGAAAGAATCACACACACACACACATGCATACACATGCACACATATTCAAATAACTATATGCAAATCAACTGCAAAAAGGCTGTGACCTGAAGCTTACCTGACAGATTGTTCAACCCACACACAAGTGTAGGAACTGGGAATTTTCTACCCTGTTTGGGTTTTTTTTTTCATCCTTTTATCCTTTGAACATATTTGAAAGTTCTGGATGATTCTATTTCTTCCAGAATGTTTCTTCAGGGTAAAATATTCTGACCATTTAAATGAGGATATATACAAAAGAATAGCCTAAGTTCCAATCCATTCTATAATTCAATTGGTAAAGATAACATTGGACATGGGGAGGAAGAAATAAATTGTAGTGGTTTCTTTTTGTGGCTGTTGACCTCTGACATGTCTGGTTTCATTCTGGAATCTCAATTGCAGCATGCTTTCTGACAGGTTGTAGTTTAACTACAAATTTTCCCCCATTAATATCTGAACAAATAATGAATGCATCTCAAAATGAGTTTTACACTCAAGATAATCAAGCAGGTTTTGGGGAATACATGCTATTGTTATTTCTAATAAAGTTTTCAACAACCTGCCTTAGCGTATTTGTGATTTTTGCGTCTTATGGCATCTCCATGTAAAACCACCCGGAGCTCTCTCAGAAATGAGGCTTTAGCTCCTTACAAATGCTGAGTAGATGTGAACTCCCTCCTGGGAGATTGATAAGTCCTATTAACCTTGTAGCATAGATGGAAACTCAGAAACAAAGTGACCCTGAGGATTAAGAGGAAGTCAATGTCGGCACCAGGATTAGAATTCACACTCCTCGGGTTTCTCAGCCCAGGACCAGCTCCCCCACCGATCCCAGCTTTGTCCCCCTCTGTGAGTGAGGGGACAGGGTGTTGTCAAAAGAATCCTGCTATTTTCAAGCCTCTGCCTTTCAGGAAAGTCCTTCTTTTTAATAAGTTACAGAGCTGAGAAGGAACTCTGGGGTGATTTATTCTAATCTCCTCAAGTTATTAGTGAGAAAAAGGCCATAAAAATACTAGAAACAAAATAAGAACGCCCAGCTTGTAGTAACATAATAGGGGAGGCAAATTGGTGTGGTGGAAAGGGCTGGATAAGATAGGACAGGATTTGGAATCCTGATGTTGAAGCCTGGCTTTGCCTCGAATTAAAACTCAGTTTATTTCTGGATGCTGTAGAAAGCAATATTATCTTTAGTAATTTATAAAGATTGAATATGCAAAGCACACAAGATGCTGTGGCCACTCCTTACATTTTTTTAATCCACCCATATTTTTACCTTCTTTCAGTCACATCATTTTTCTAATAATAGTCAAATGCGTCCACTTTAGTATTTAATTCCAGGTCGGTGGGCTTTTGTGGGACTTTAGGAATTTTGTTGAATCCAACGTCAGGAGTGAACCTTGGGCAGTCATTGCATGAAGATCAGAGCTTCCAAGGACGCTCAGTACTCAGTGTCATTCTCCAAGGTTAGGATTTGAAGAGTTCGCCCAGCTCCACGTTGACTACTGAGTCTTACTAGCTGTCTGCCAGTCTCGGTGTAAGTAAACTCCAAGATTCCCCTGACTCCCCTGCCTCATCCCCCAGCTCCCGGAATCCCTCCTGCCCTGATCTGAGAGAGCTCTGCTTCTCTACTTCCTCCTCATTCTGTCATCCAATGTCAGCGGCATGCATAGTGTCTGCAGAGGCATGGCAGACGTGCAAGATATGTATGACTCCCAAGTGCAGCCTACTCTCCTGGGTTGACAGATGAGGTTCAGGAGTGAAAGGAGAGGAATCAGTTCCTAGGGAAGGAGCTGAGAGCGCCAGGCTGTGGTATTTGGGGGCTTAGGAATGATCTTGCCACAACCCTGGCTCTCATCTCACATCAGATCTTGAAATAAAAGGAAGGGGACTCACTGGTGCACCCTTCCCAGGGGAATGGGAAACTCAGTCTGCCCTTAAGGCAAGTTTTATGCCTCCCTGGGGAGTCTGGGCACTGTGGACTCATCTACAGCAGTTCTAGCTACCAAGAAACCTGGTGCTAAGACTTTACTTATGAGCTTAGGTTAGGGACAAAGGCAGTATATTCCTATTATTTTCCACTTCCTGGAAGCCAGAGTGGGATGCAAGAACACTCTCCATCTGACAGCTATTTTACTCCTTGTGATCTCCTTAGATTTTACAGATGGGCAATTTGGTGAAGGTTTAAAGAAGTCTGAGGGTGTCTTGATAGTGTCTCTCTTAAGAGTGTCTTTTTTTTTAAGTTGAGGATGTTCTTGGTGCATTTTTCTTCTTTGTCTGGGATGACTTGAAACCACTGTCCATGGTTATCCACTGGAATTGACTTCTCCAGAGAAGGTTCAAAAAAAGCCACCTGGAAATCCTCTTTGTTTTATCATTTTCCCTTCTTACTCACCCCATATAATAAAAGGGCAACTCTTTGGTCTTCCCTCCTGAGCCTGCAGCATTTAAAAATGTAAAGAATGTAAAGAATGCTTACTCGGAACAGTGAGAGTCTGTTTTAGCCACAAATGCCCTTCCGGCAAAGATACACTTGCAGGAGTAAGAAGGGCAGAACCCGGGGTGGGGCCGGGAGTGTGTGTTGTGGGGGGGCGGGTGCCAAGGAGTGCTATATGAATATAACTCCTTCTCTTTTTCTTTCTCAGATAGGCTTCTTCATTTTCTGCCTTGGAAAATAGCTAAGTAGTATTTGAAATTAAACTCTTCCAGGGAAAGTAGCCTGAATATTGAGTTTTAAGTGAAACTTACTCTCTGCTTTTCTGCATGATTTGATTTTTCTTTACAACTTCTTTCCAAAATATCATATATTTAAAGAAAATTTTTGGTGTAGTTTTAAACAGCCATGGTTAACAGCAGAAGAAAGATGGTCCCTTCTGTGACTAAAACAATTGAATTTTCTAATGCTGTCTCAGCTGAGGGGTTGAGAAACTGTAGAAGTTGCCTGTCTTCTCTAGAAAGATAGTTTTTCTAGGGCTGAAAGGAAGAGAAAGCCATAATTCTAGAAGGGGGAAATGTGTTTTATGGTGATTAGGACTTACTTTCTTTAGGGAAATAATGAGTGTGGTTCTTTTATCCTCAGAAAGATTTCTGATATACATTAAATTTTTTACACTCTGGTTCTGCAGGGAGTCTACACTTCATGCATACTGATGGCCAAGGAGAGAGATTTGGTTTCATTACATCCCTAATAGACAAATGCAAAATGTTTGCCTCTGCAAAATTAAAATAACTAGTGCTTCTTCCAAGTGATAAGGCATGAGTGTTGGCCACATAGAAAGTTCACCAATCTAGTGTATCCTTTAGCTACTACCCCCATCCCTCCCAAAACAACACAAACCCTAATGCACTTTCCATATCTACAGATTTGCATATTCTGGTGGAGTCATAGAATATATGGTCAAGGTCTTTGAGGTTGGCTCTTAGCATGCATTTTCAAGGTTCATCCATGTAGAAGCATCTAGCAATACTTCCTTCTCAAGGCCAAATAATATTCCATTATGAGGTCATTCATGCATCACTTGATAGACATTGAGTTGTTTTCACCTTTTAGCTATTATAAATAATTTCCTATAAATATTCAGAAAGGATTTTTTTATTAAGGTGGGCATATATTTTCATTTATCCTGGCAGGAGAAATTTGCTGGGTCATATGGTTAACTCCGTACTTAGCCTTCTAAGGAACTACCAGACTGTTTTCCAAAGTAGCTGACCAATTTTCATACCAACCAGTAAGTAGTCTTTAAGTATTCTGATTATTCCATATCTTTGCCAACACTTGTTATTATTTAACATTTTTATTCTAAACATCCCAGTGAGTATGAAATAGCATCCTATTATGGTTTTGATTTTAATTTCTTTGATAGTTAGTGACACCAAGCATCTTTTCAAGTTTATTGGTCATTTGTATTTCTTCTTTGGAGAAAAATCTACTTTTTTATGTTGGACTAGTATTACTTTTTATAATTGAATCTTAAGCATTCTTAATGTACAATAGAGACAAGACCCTTATCAGATATATGATTTCAACTTTTATCCTTTTATCCTGTGGCTTGTCCTTTTACTTCCTTGTTAGTATTCTTTGAAACACAAAGCCTTTGGTTTTGATGAAATTCAAGTTTCTATTTCTTTTATTCTTTCATTATTATTATTATTATGCCCATGATTTTGGTGTCATATTTAAGAATCCATCTGCAAATCAAAGGACATTCCAGGAAGTGGAAGTGTTTTCTCCTAAGCCTTGTTTCTATTCATATGTTTAGGTGTCTGGTTCATGCTGAATTAATTGTGTTTATAGTATGAGGTAGATGTCAAACTTCATTGTCTGGTATGTGGCTATTTTATTGTCCCAGCACCAATTGTTGACATGTTTTCCCATTGAATGATTTTGGCACGCCTATTTAAAAAACCCCAAAAAACAAACCAGTTGCACATGGATTTATTTTTGGATTCAAATTCTTTTCCATTGACCTGTATACTTTTGTGTCCAAATGCTGATACCACACTGTTTTGATTACTGCTGATTTGTATAAGCTTTGACACTGAGAAGTTGGAGTATTCCAACTTTCTTTATGATTCAAGACTTTTTAAAACCTGTTTTGGATACCTTGAAATTCTACATTAACTTTAGAATTAGCTTGCCATTATGTATCAGAAAAGTCAACAATGATTCTGCGAGAGGTTGCACTGAATCTATAGGTGCTTGGAAAATGATGCTATCTTTATGATATTAAGTCTTCTGTTTGATGTTTTCATCATGAAAAATGTGTTGAGTTTTGTCCAGTTCCTTTTCTATGTCTATGGAGATTATCCTGTTGTTTTTGTGTTTCTTTCTACTGGTATGATGTATTTATTACATTAATTGATTTTAGTATGTTAAACTAATCTTGCATTATTGGCATAAATCCCACCTGGTTATGGTGTATAATTCTTTCATATGTTGCTAGATATGGCTTGTTAATAGTTTGTGGAGGATTTTTGTGTCTATATTCATAAGAGATATATCTATAGCTTTTTGTCTTTGTCTGGTTTTGGTATTATGGTAATGTTGGCTTCGTAGAATGATTTGAGAAGTGTTCCCTCCTCTTCTATTATTTTTGGAAGAATTTGTAAAGAGTTGATATTAATTCTTTATATGTTTGATAGATCCCACCAGTGGATCTCATCGCCCTTGGGCTTTTCCTGGTTGGTAAATTTTTGATTACTAATTCAATCTCTCTATTTGTTAAAGCTCTATTCATATTATCTATTGCTTCTCGAGTCAGTTTTGGTTGTTTGTGCTTTTCTAGGAATATATCCACTTCACCTAATTTATCTAATTATTTACAATTCTTTATAACATTTCTTATACTCTTCTTTTCTTTCTGCAAGATTAGTTATGTCCTTTTGAATTTCTGATTTTAGTAACCTGAATGATCTTTTTATCTTAATCAATCTAATCAAAGACTTACTAGTTTTTGTTGACTGTTTCAAAAAATAAGTTTTGGATTCATTGATATTTTTATTATATTTATTCTCCATTTAATTTATTCCCGCTGTAATATTTGTGATTTCCTTCCTTCTGTTTTTTTTTTTTTTTAATTTGTTTGCTCTTATTTTTCCAGGAACCTAAAATGGAAGGTTAAGTTTCTGATTCGAAATATTTCTTGTTTTTTAATATGTATATTCATAAGTAAAAATTTCCTTTTAAGCATAGTATTAGCTTCATCCCATCAGTTTTGATGTATTGTATCTTCATTTTACTCTCTAATTTTCCTTTTGATTTCTACTTTGATATAATGTTTGAGTGTTTCCAAAATTTCTTTGCTTTTGATTTCTACTCCCACTCAGCTGTGATTAGAGAATGCATTTTGTACTATTTCTAGCCTTTTAAGTTCACTCAGTTTCATTTTATAGCCTATCATAAGGTCTGTCCTCAAGAAGTAGGCATGTGTGCTTGAGGAGAGGCCTGTAGATGTCCGTCAGGTCTTGTTGTTTTATAGCGTTGTCAAGTCTTTCATTTCCTTATTGGTCTTCTTACCAGATGTTCTATCCATTATTAAAAAGGGCTAATGAAGTTTGCAACTGAGGAGGTTTGATTTGGAAATACCTGGCTTCAGAGCTAGCAATCAGATTGGCTGAGGCCTCTATTGAAACTGAGCCCAGTTGGACTTCTCCTGCCAACTTCCTGCACTTCCTTATAGGTGTTGTTTACAAGCTCTGTGCCAATAAACTCTGCATGAAAAAAAAATTGCATTATTTACATGAAGAGGCCATGGGGTTTGAAGCTATTCAAGCAAAGTATGAGTTTTAGACAGGAGAAATAAATTCAAGAGATTGATTGTGCAACATGGTGCCTGCAGTGAATAACAACGTGTTGTATACTTAATGGCCAAGAGAATAGATTTTTAAAAAGATATGTATGTGAGGTAATGCATATGCTAACTAGCCTCGTTGATCCATTCTGCTATGTACACACATTTCAAAACATCAGATGGTAAATCATAAATATATACAATTTTATTAGCTGATTTAAGAAAAAACTTCTTTAAATACATACACAAAAAAGCACACAAAATAGAAATAAATAAAAGTTAAGAGAAACTTTGGGAAGCTAGGCAAATGTTATGCTTTCTTCATGTTAAATATGTGTATAATACACTATTTATATAATTTATATTTATATATTTATAACATGTAAAATTTCCCTTATATATATTTGTATATATTACATACATTGGATAATTCTTATAAATACATCATATATGCATAGGTAACTTTATGTGCATATAATTTACGCATTCATACATATTTCTGAATACACTGATAAGAGAACAACACCTGCCGTGTTAGTCAACTTTTTGTCACTGTGACATACCTGAGAAGAACTATTTAAAAGAGCCAAGATTTATTTTGGCTCAAAACTTGAGAAGTTTCAGTCCTTGCTTGGCTGCTTGCTTTGCGGTGGACCTGAGATGAGAGAGAGGAACAGAGAAAAGGGCCACACACAAGAAACACCCTCTGTGCAATGCCCTCAGCTAGGTCCCATCACCTCCCAATAATCCATTCCAGATTCACCCACGGATGGGCTGGAGAAGGGGGCTCCGCTGTAGAGCGCTTGCCTGGCATGCACAAGGATGCAAACCCAGTACTGCACACATAGCTAAGTGTCAGAAAAACAAAATCCAGATGTAAAAGTAAATAAAATAGACTCTCATCTTCTCTCTCAACCTCTTAAAAAAAAAAAAAAGAGGAAAAACAACAACAACAACGATGAATCCACTGATAAGTTTAGAACCCTATGATTCTGTCATTTCCTAAAAGCTCCACCACTGAAACTTGTTGCTCTAGGGACCAAGTCTTCAACACATGAGTCTTTTGGCGGGGTGGGGGTGGGGTGGGGGGGAGAGTTGCTGGTTGCTGGGGATTGAACCAAGGGTGTCATGTGTGTTAGTGTAGGGAAGTGCGCTAACACTATGTCATATCACCAGCCCAACATAAGTCTTTGGGGGACACTTCATACCCAAACTCTTAACCTGCTCTGGTTTGGATATAGTTTGTTCCCTCCAATCTCATGTTGCTGTTTGATTGCCATTCTGGTGGTGTTGGGAGGTGGAGCCTGGTGGGGAGATGTTGGGGTCATAAGGTCAGAGTCCTCCTGAATAGATTAATGCCTTTCTTGCTGGAGTAAGTTCTCCATGTCTCAAGACTATGTTAGTCACCATGAGAGGAGGGTGTTAAAAGTGAGACTGTGTCTTTGTCTCCTGCTCTGGCACCTGCTTACCCTTCCACGTTGTGCCATGAGTTGAAGTAGCACAAGGCACTCATCAGAAGCAGAGTAGATGTTAGAAAGCTGTTCTTGGATTTCCCAGTCTCTAGCCCAGCAGCCAAAATAAATCTCTTCTCTTTGCAGTCTCTGGTGTTCTGTTACAGTAAAGGAAAATGGACTAAGATGACACTCATCATAAAATATAAAATGAAAACTAGCAGATGCCAAACTAAAACATAACACAAAGACATGGCCAGTGTGTTGCTCTCACTGTTTTATTCTAGAATGGAGTACGCATATGTATATATGTGTGTGTATGTGTGTGATACATACAATTATAAATATTATATGTATACTACACTTATTTAGGATATATTACATATGTTGTATGAATTAAATATCTGAATACACCAATATGAGAAAAAGTGTTAGAAAAAATAGAATAAAATTCAGTAAGATCCAGTCTCACGTAAATGAGTAATGTTATGATTTGCATTTGCCTGTACAAAATATCACAAGATAAACTCATCAGAGAATAAAATAATTTTTTATTAGATAATAATTAATAACTCTCTACACCTTCCCAATTACTTTTGAAATTTAGGGTTTTTTTTTTTTTGGAGGACTTTCAATTTATATCTTTTTTTTTTTTTTTTTTAAAGAAAGAGTGGACAGTGATAGAGAAAGAGAGAAGCGATTTTTATTTAGATTTTCATGTGACTTCCATTCCTCTGAGACTTTGTTGTGTTCATGGTGCTGGGGTTTGAACTTGAGTACTCGTGCATGCCAGGGAAGCACTGTAACTGCCAAGCCACCGCTCCAGCCCCTCAATTAATATCTTTAAAAAAAAAAAATCTTCATGGGGCTGGAGCAGTGGCTCAGTGGTTAAGGCGCTTGCCTGGTAAGCACAATGACACGGGTTCAAACGCCAGCACCATGTACACAACGAAGTGTTAGAGCAACTGAGGCCACATGATAAACTAAATAAAACTGATTTCCCTTTCTCTCTCTCTCTCTCTCTCTCTCTTTCACTCTCCTGGTCTCTTAAAAAAAAAAAAAAATCTTCATGTAGCCATCACTTCCTAAGAAAGAAAGATTCAAGTGTCAGGGTGGAACTGGTGGCATTGAGTACTGTCCCTATCCACCAGAGTGTGGTTGGAAGAATTGTAGGGACTACTTTACAGTTGAGGGGTAAGAAAGTTAACTTGGTGTCCTGGAGAGCCACAAGTGTGATGTGAATAAAAAGTTAGCAAACCCACTGTTTTGAGCTAGTGAGATTTAGAGTTTATTTTTTTTTTGTTGCTGCAGCCTAACCTAGATAATGTTGCCTGTTGTTAGCACTTGAAAAACAATGGTAAAGGGCAGGACAAAGCTTCTCTACAAAGTGTACACTTTACCTAAAAACCTGGATATTATAGTAAGTGGCTTGGTATTTAAAAGAAGACTTTATTTTTATTTGTTTCCTTTAAACATTGGTCCCTAACAAGTTTGTACAAAGGAATGACCAAATTAAAAACACAACAGGAAGAAGCAGATGTCGAGGTCCCCAAGGGGATCATGTTGTGTTACTTCATTTTCTAACTGAGTTTATGTTTCTCTTTCTCAATCTGGAGAAGTCTGGGCATATGCTTCCCAAAGAGAAAATAAATAAGTAAATATCCAGACATCTCAGCAAAGCGAAAAGTCAAGAAATCAAAAGAAGCCTTCAGCATTCACATAAATGGGAAAAGTTGATCTCATTGGAATGGAGCTGGTGTGTGCATGTGTTAGGGGATGCAGAGCTCTGACCTCCTGCCCCTGGCATCACAGGTGGTGAGAACATCACAAAGGCAGCTTGGATGAGATGTGGCTGGGGGCACTTTACAGAGGCCAGGTTGTAAATTTGTCTATTTACGAGTGTCCTGTCGGGGTTCCCACTAGCTCTGTGGACAAAGCTAGTGCAGGAAGGAACAAAACCCTACCATAAAAGCTCTTCTTATTGCCACTGTTTATTAAAGAGAGGCAATAAACAAATTTACTGCCTGTCATTTCCTACTCTGATGCTTTTCCACCTTTTTGAGCAGAAGTGCGCACACCTGTATGCGGTTAAATGGCCGAATCTTAATTCCCAGAGTCGTTTTCTGGTTTTGTTTGTTCCTAGTGGCAAATGTGACTATCAGGGGCACATAGACCTCTAAATATTATTCAACTCTCATCATTCTGTGATTAGAAGTGAGACCTTAGCCTTCCCCACCCCCTGCCGCATATTCAAAGCAGATGTTGCTCGTTCTTCTTCTTCATCAATAAAGAGAGGGAGCAGTGACATTTGGATCACCTTTCTACACCACCAAGCTAAGCAGGAGAAATTATTTATTCCTCATTAAACTTGCCTACCCAGAAACCCTAAATGTCATAACCGTGACTTTGCACTACATTTGGGTGACTAATGGTAATATGTGGCACTAAATGACCTGGGGGACAAATTGCGGCTTCGTTGGCCAGGGAAAAAATCTCATGTTTTGGATTAGATGGCTTATTTTAGGTCAAAAAAGGGGGGAAGGTGAATTAGCCAAGGCTTCAAGGGATTTGAACACCCTTAATGAAGTGGTCACTTTCGCAGAGTTCTTTATTTTAAAGAGACCTCATTTGCTCATAATTTAACACTATAACTGCTGGCAGGAAATAATGCTATGGCCTGACATTAATCTGCCCTGCTGCCTGCGGCCAACTGTGAAAGCTTACGAAAATTCAAGAGCGCTCTTTAAGCAATCTTGGATTAAAAGGCTTTGGAACTTGGGATGCAAAGAAATCCTTTCCAGAGGGAATTTACACCCCAATCAGTACTCCTAAAAATTAAAGGGTGTGAGTCAATTTAAAATTATAGAAAGAATGGCAAAAGAGATTTTTTTCTATATCTAGTTCAGGCAAATGAAGCTCATTTCCTTTTTATTTGGGAAAATAAATTGTGCCCCAATCTGTCATGTTGGTAGAAGTTCTTGGCAGTAAAAGAAAATTAATTTGGGGAACAAGGAAGTTTTTCTTTTTCTGTCCTCCCTGAAGATATCTTGGCGATACCTTCAGCTCCTATTAATATTCGAAATTATTAGGCCTAAACCACAGATGAAGAAAATGAGGGATATTAAAGGGGTCTTTTATGGTCTAAGAAGAAAAATTACCTGTTTTTATTTGTAAGTCCTGTATCCTTCGTTTTTTCCCCTTTAAATAGTTGATGCGGTGGTTCTTAGCCTGGATCCTGAGACGTTTTTTACTTGACACAATAGTTATATTGCTGTGTACTTAATTCTCTTTGGTTTTTAAAAAAGAGACATTGTGGGGCTGGAGCGGTGACTCAGCGGTTTCAGCGCTTGCCTGGCAAGCACGAGGACCTGGGTTCAAACCCCAGCACCACGTACACAACTGAGTGTTGGAGCAACTAAGGCCATGTGAAAAACTCAATAAAGTTGTTTCTCTCTTTCTCTGTCTCTCTCACTGTCCCTCTCTCTTTAAAAAAAAAAAAAAAAAAGAGAGACACTGTGCATTAAATCATATTACATTTATTTAGATGTAACTGCTATTTCCAAAATGTCTTAAGAACCGCTGATACAATAGAAAGCAGGGTATTATTGTTTGTTCTTTTGCATTTTTATCAGGTTTGAATAAAACCTTCATGAGAGAGTATTAGCAGCTGGAAATAACAAGATGTTTCCCATAGGAATCCAGAGGAATCTTCAAAGTAGATCATATATAGGAAATAGATCAATATAGAAAAGAAAAGACGGTGTTTTAAAAAGTATTTCTAAAAGTTTTTATGTACCAAATATGGTAACTTCTAAAAATATTTTAGGCTCAGAGAAAGGTTAGAGACATTCTTGGTCTTTTCTTGAAGTTTAGCCTGTCTCCAGGTGGTACATTGCCAACCCAAAATCAATTCTATGCACAATTGTCCCTCGATCCTTCCTATCTGTATCTTCTTACAATATACCTTCTTGTCCAACCGGACCGTGCTCTTTAGCTTTGTTCTGTCCCTGCAAATATGATCCCCATCACACTCAGGTTGTTGCATTTACCTATAAGCCCTTGCTCGAGTTTTTCTGATCCTCAGTAATCTCACCTGCTGGAAACAGTTATTTGGCCAGAGTACATACTGCATCCTCACATGTTTTTATTGTTTTGCTCTTTTCGCATGTGTTAGTTTTTATCTCCCTGACATCATCAGATGTTCACCAAGGCAAAGATCATATATCTTTCCTCTCTAGTTCTATCGAAACACTATATTGCTATTTTTCAACATATAGAGTAATAGTCAACTTCAGCCATAACATACTCTTTATGAAATAGGATGGGAGTAAGAGAAAGAAAAAGTTTTCTGTTAACACAAAAGAAAATAAAAAAGTGCAGTTAGAGGCTTTTGTTCTCCTTTGTATTGTTATTTTTTTAAAGAGAGAAGGACACAGAGAGAGAGAGAGAGAGAGAATCATTTTTTATTGAGTTTTTCACATGGCTTTTGTTGCTCCTACACTTAGCTGTGTACCTGGGTGCTGGGGTTTGAACCCGTGTATTTATGCATGCCAGGCGAGCGCCATAATCTCCGAGCCACTGCTCCAGCCCTGTTCTCCTTTTAAAAACTTATCAGAATCTTATGACTTTTCCTTTCCATGATTGATGGCCTCAGGGGATCAAAGCTCTTCACCCAGGGCAATGAGCAGTCTCTGATTCGGCAAGGGTTTGGACCCTTGTGTTCCTGCCTGCATGGGTACCATTTGTCTCCCATTCACCTTCATCATTAGGACTGATGGTGCAATTAAGTTCACCAGGAATTCGTGTGTGTGTGCATGTGCATGTGCGTGCGTGTGTGTGTGTGTATTTTAAATCTGTTTTCTTAGTGGTATGAAGAACTGAAATGACCAAATGTTATTCTTGGCTTCCAGTTAAGTGAGGCCATTAATATTTCCTTGGTGAAAGAATTTCTCTCTGGATTACTAAGACTTTTAAAACAACAGAGCTCAGGGTGGAAAGCTAGAGACAAGAATTTAAGTCACTATAAAAAATTCAGAGGTAAGATTCCCAATTTAACCAACAGTTCCCAACCATGTATTTTATCATATGGGACAAAAAGCAGCACCTACTCATCTTTGGTTCAGGATAGACAATAAATCTCACAAAGCAAAACCCAATTTCACAAAACTTTGCTTCTCATGGCTATCAGTGCACTTTGGGCAAGATGATTTCCCTGAACAGTAAAGTAGCTGAGACCTGTCATTGGCTGATTTCTGGCTGGTTTCTTTGAACCATGGCATGGGTTCTCAATTGTTATTGCCAAAGCAGGAACTTCACTGTAGAAATAGCTTCTTTAACCTTGGCAATAGGATATATATGCTGTGGAGCTCACCATGCCTTTCCTCATGACTCCTTGAAGAAGGCACAGGGCTGCTGAGGAAGGAGAATGACATATCCATCAGATGCACTACCCTATCCACTCTGAGGATTTGGAGAAATAACTATATGATGTGTCTGGGGTGGGGACAAAGGAGGCCAGACATTAACGCCTGCCTGCTCTGCCCTTGTCAGACCTTCATCTGCAGGGGGTGTATTCTGGAGAGCTTTGCCCATACTATAGCAGATTTTTCAGCTCTAAGCCAATCCCAGTATCCTTTTACATGCCTCTTCTTTGAAATTTATTATAACCAGCCCCCAATACTCCTCTTTCCAAGTTCTTGACTATCGAACCAGATCAACAGCCATATCTCAGACCTCAAAGAAACTCATGTTGGGATTGTTCTTCTAGGTAAAGAGAGAGTAAAATGTCCATTTAAGATTATTATGGGGCTGGAGCAGTGGCCCAGTGGTTATGGTGTGTGTATGTCATGGGCGAGGACATGGGTTTATACCCCACACTACATTCACAACAAAGTGTCAGAGCAACAAAAGCCATGTGAAAAACTAAATAAAAATCAATTCTCTCTCTCTCTCTCTCTTCTCTCTCACTGTCCCTCTCTCTCTTGAATATATATATATTCTGGACTCCACAGTATTTTAGAGTCACCTTTGAAAAGGTCTTCCATGCCGTGGCTCTCTCTTTTTATCTAGTACCTGCCTATACCATCTCTCATTCAGGCCAAACCAATTAATGATGAGCTGATAGTCATCATCACCATCACACCTGCACATTTAAACAGCACCATTTTCTTCCTCCTCCTCCTCCTCTTCTTCCTCTTCTTCTTCTTCTTCTTCTTCTTCTTCTCCTCCTCCTCCTCCTCCTCCTCTTCTTCTTCTTCTAGAGAGAGAGAGATAGTGAGAGAGGAACAACTTTATTTAGTTTTTCACATGGCCTTCGTTGCTCTAACGCTTAGTTGTGTACGTGGTGCTGGGGTTTGAACCCGGGTCCTCGTGCTGTCCAGGCAAGCGCCAAAACCCCTGAGCCACCGCTCCAGCACCACCGTTTTCTTTTTAAAGAGAGAATCAGTTTTACTTATTTTTGAATCTGGTTTTGTTTCTCTTGACACTTAATTGTGCATGTGGTGCTGGGAATTGAGCGCAGGTCCTCATGCATGCTAGGTAAGTGCTATCCCGCTGAGTCAGCACCAAGTTTCAATTGTGCCAGTCTTTTCAATTTCCCAAGGAAATGGTATTGCTTCATGAATTTTTTGGGTAGGAGTTGAACCAGTGAATTCCAATAGGCAATTACTTCAAGGGCCTGGAGCCTACATGGGGTTTCTGACAGTCATTAAGGACATACATTTTAGCTACACACTGAGAAGCTGGAGGAAGGATCACAGGATGTGTCAGTCTCCCTATGCCTATTGCATGGGTGAAACAGACCAGCATGTCAACAAAAGAAAGTTTAACAAGCAGACAGACCTATGACAAATTTAATTCTGGGACCTCAGGTGTTAGTGTTAACTCAAATGGCAGTACCCAAAAGAAACCAGTTTTCAGAATTTCCTTTATACTTGGGTTGACCCTGGAAGCAAGAGCCACACTATGTGGTAAGAGAGGAATACTCCCCACCGGCGCCCAGTCTATCTTCTTTGCAGGATGCCATGTGGCTGAGGACTATCTTCTGTATGGCACCTGGGCAGATGCCATGACTTTCCAATAAGTGCCTGAGTCAGGCTTTGGTAATAGGCTCTGCTTATCAGAAAAGCTTATCAGCATAATTCTTAAACCCTCAACATTATTGTCACAAGACTGTCTTGCAGGTCAGACCATTTTCTGACACATGATTTCCAGATGAAGTGCTTTGCCTGTTATGACAATTATACTCACTTTATTTATTACTTCCTCTCTTTTCTGTTTTATTTGGTTCCCTTACAATCAATAGCACCAGTATACAAAGTTCGGTTATTGAGCACATTTAAATGATTGGCTTGCTTCCTTCTCCAATCTAGTGTTTATGGTAAAGGAGACCATTCTGAGAACCCTCTTGAGGGACAGGTGAAAAAGTGGGTTGAAGAATCTAATCTCCTTTATTACTCCCAAAGTTTTTTAACTGCCCCCACCCTGCCCCTGCCCTTTTGCATGAAACAAGGGTTTTTCTGGCTTTTTAATGTCACCCAAGGTGATCCTGTGTTTGTTCTCTGTTTGAATTGGTAACCTAGCAACTGGTTTGCCCTGTGGCCAGCTGTATAGGCAAGCACCTGAATGCAGACAGGTGGTATCGCACCTAGAGCAGTGGAGATTGCCTCTCACTCCAAAGTTATGTTCCGCCATCTTTGGTCCAACATTTTCATAACTTATGACATAAATTTTCCCTCAATGGTTAAAAGTACAAATCAGAGAATCCCTGTCATTCTCTTTGGTGGGGGGGAAAACCTCTTTCTTTCTCTTATCTCCATTTTCTATGATTATTTACAATCAGCACACCCAAACTCTAAACACACATTTTATTTGTTGAGCCACATTGAGGTCCACTGATAATCTACAATGATGGGAAGATCCTGAAGGAAATTGTAAACTAGGAAGTGTTTGGAGGGTTCTCAAAGTTCCTCTGAACCCTCTGGTAGTCAATTCTATTCCAACTGTAAGGATGGCTCACTTTTCCAAGCAGGTTGCTATTTGGGTTGAAATTATATTTTAGCAATTTGGATTGTCTATATCTGATTTTGGATTCTGGTGTTCCCATGCTTGTGTTGATCATCAAGAAGGAATTTTTCTCAGATGCCACATTATGACACAGATTTCAGGAAAGAAATATGAATTGAGTGTGGAGCAGGGAAGGGTTATAACAAGAGGCAGTGAGCCTTACTAAAGGATCATCAGGGGCCTGGACTGTAAAATATTTTGAATTAAATGAGGGCAGTGACGATGAAAAGGAAAGGTATGGATAGTTTCAATACAACATTGGGAAGTAGAATCAGGAAGAAACAGGCTTCTGTCTTCTATAAATTGAATGGATCTCCTGACTAAAGCAGAGGACATGAGGACAGGAGCAGGGTCAGCAGGAAAGTGGATCAAGTTAGTGCTAGACACTAGTAGTTTGAGATCTTATTAGCTTTCTTGTTGAGAATGTCAGAAAAATTTGGTTAATGTGTGTTTGTATGTTAGTTCCTTAGCTCATAGGGAATCCAGGAAGGTATAAGTCCTCCATTTCTAGTCAAGAAATGTCACGTATTTCTCCAATTGTGTTTCCTTCTATGTGGGCATGGAGGGGTTGGTTCCTGCAGAAGATTCCAGAATTTGCCCATTTGTCTGTCACTATTGGTCCAGTATTGCACATGGCCAGGAATTCCTGCATGTAGAAATCTTCCTAATAAAGCCAATCGTTTTTATTAACTTGGCCAAGTTTTCCAGGCATCTGTAGGTATTTGGTGAATTAAAGAATATGGGCTAATCTTACAAATTGCACAATTTCTCCCAGATCCTGGATTTCTGAAGCAGTTTCCCTTTCTAATTTGTGAAAGTGAAAATTCAGTTTCACACTTTTGGGATCCCAGTTGAGATTCGTTCGCTTCACCTTAGTTGTACCATGACTTACTCTTGATTCTGAAGCTAACAAAAGTTTCCCCAAGCACAATTTCCTTCGAAATACTTTCTCCTAGACACTGGAAAAAAGCTTAAAGCTTCATCTTGCTGTTCCCTCAGTAACTCCACAATGTTGTCAGTGAGAATGGCCCTGAATTCTGTTTTGGCTGCTGGTCCCCCACCGCTGGTCTTTAGCATTCACAGTCCTTCACAGAGGAAGCATGAGAAAAAATGCTGCATATTGTGAAGACTTGTGTTTCATTCATCATATTCTACCTTGGTGCATAAAGGAGGCTGACTTGCAAACACCACGCAAAACAACTGCAGGTCTTTATATATGTTTCACACAAAATATTTCTGGTAGTTGAACTTGTTTGGCTAATGAAAGAGGTTTGTAATTGATTTCTTTAAAAAGTCTATGCAGTGCGATTCTTTTGCTGTTAGTGCCTGGCAACAGTTTTGGAGAGAGACTGAAATCTGGCTTGGCTGGAATTTGTAGATTGCAAGCACAATCTGAGAAAGGGCTATTCTCATGTTCTCCATCTCAAAAAGATGGTCACGTGATTCTGCCCCCACCAGGCCAGGGTGCTGAGAGCCACAGGAGGAGTGGCCAGGAAAAACATTCCCCTTCTTTATTTCTTTTGGATTCAACTTGTCCTGAAACATCCAGAGACAAAAAACGACTTCTGCTGTTTTAGTAGCAGTATGTGGACAGCTCTCTTCTCAATACTTCTCTTAAATGGTGAGCTATACTTGCTGACATTCAAGAGGTCAAGCCCAATGCACAAATTGTATTCCTAGCTTTCCCCCAAAGCAATTCTTTTTCTCAAGAGTTTGCTTTAAAAACAAAATGCATTTTTAATGAATTTTCTTGGGAAATTTTCTTTGGAAACAAATTGTGGGGGCAGCAGCAGTGAATAGGGTCCTTGCATCTATAATGCACACGACATTCTGGATCAAATTTTTCAAATGAATTTTTTTTTTTTTTAGTCAATGGCTCATAGAAGCATATTTTTGGACTACACATGTAATTAAACAAGTAATAAATGCTGATTCAGCTTTGTCAGCTAGGTACCGCAGCACTGAGCTCAAGGTTATCCGAGGCCGATTTTGGGTTTTCACAATCCTGATCACTTTCTGCTTGCAGTTGATTTGCTTCTAAAACTAAAGTAAGTTTTCCCTTCTATTGGGTATCGTAGAACAACAGAGAAAATAACTAATAATGAAGGCCACACAGTTACTATAGTTCAGGCCCAGCACTAAGCACTGCAATTAATTGTTCCTAATTGTGAACAAAGGCAAGAAGTCAAGATGCTCTGATGAGCTGCTGAGGGTGCTCAGCCAGGACAACACCTGGCTTTGGGTGCTCATCGAAGTCATGGAGGAAACCCTTGGGGACTGGAGCTCGCTGTTAAAAGATACCCGTGACCCATGCTAATTACCCTGGCCCACAGGGATCTCTTTCTCCCCTATTCTTCTTCGCTTCTCTTTGGTCCTTATCTTCTCATATTTCATTCTTTCTTTATTCCCATTCTGTTCTTTTCTCTGCCAGTGACTGTGACCTCTCAGCCTCCCTAGCTCCCTGAGGATCTGTATGCCTGCCCATCAGTTCTGGTTGTCTTGGCCACTCCTACCCTGTTTGGAGTGCAGGGCATCTGGGTAGCTGGACTACAGGAGGCATTGTTGTCTCCTGCAGGGATGGTACAAGGAGAACTTTGGGGTGAACCACATTCTGTCCTTAAAATACCCTAGCAAGCTATATACCTTGAGAACATCTTCCCCAGCCTTATTTTGAGCAGAAAAGTGGACAGCTTGCTAAATTTGCATTCTGAAATAGAGAAAGGCCCACGATGGGAAGAAAATGCTGTAATGTTTTCAGAAGAAAGCGAGAGGAGGAGTTATAATCCGTTGCTTTGTTCCCGCCTCCTGAAAAAAAAATTTATTTTCGTTTTTTTTAACTTGAGGAACTGTTGCTCAGCTGAGTGTCATACCAGCCAAGGTTAGCAGAGAACCAAGGCTGAAGAAAGGTGGGCTGATTTAAAGTATAATATGCTAAGTAGTTAAGTGGGTCAATTATTTCTGAGGATAGTTAATGAACTTGTAGATGTATGGTTTTTGAATCATTGTCAATCACTGTAAGGGCAGTGGGACTGCAAATATATGCAGCATACAGAGATGAACAGATACACATCCTCAGGCTAGAGAGGTATGAGTTTAGTTTCTAGCAAAATGCTAGCTCTGGATAATTGAAGGTGTGGTTTCGGTAGACTTAGAAGTTGGGGTCACCAAGAGTCATATTCACGTTCAACTTAGAATCCACATTGAACCTGCTGCATTTCTTTTTTTTTTTTCCTCTTTTTGTTTTATAATTAGATGAATATGGAGTTACAATTGAGGGGGAATCATTGTCAAACAATCAAGAACAAATATATATTTCCATAGTTGTCCAAGGCTGATGCCATGTCATGGATGCCCCCCTTGGGTACCCCATGATTCTATGTTTCCCCCAGAAGAAACTCTGTGATAAATGGATATTTCATGGAGGTCAGAGATCTCCTTCTGAGATGATTCCCCCATATTCCCACCCTCCAGTCTCCTAGATATCCTTCCTAATCTCTCCCCCCACCCTGTCCCCTTCCCTACACCTCCAGAGATCCTAGGCAATGATCCCTCTGTTTGTGTAAAAATTCATACAATTTGAGGTTATTATTAGCTTAGCCATCTAACATACTATTTCCAGTTGTAGTCTAGCTTCCACAATTGAGAGAAAACATTCGTTCTTTGAGTCTCCGAGATTGGGATACTTCACTTAGCATAATTTTTTCCATCTCCATCCATTTGGCTGCAAAAGCCATAATATCGCCTTCTCTAATGGCTGAGTAGTATTCCATTGCATATATGTACCAAAGCTTTTGTATCCACTCATCAAGTGAGGGGCATCTGGGTTGGTTCCATAATCTAGCTATAGTAAATTGAGCTGCTATAAAGACTGATGAAGTGTTTCTCTATAATATGCTGATTCTAATCCTTTTGGGAAAATACCCAGGAGTGGGATAGCTGGGTCGTAAGGTGGTCCCAGCCCTAATTTTCTGAGGAGTCTCCACACTGCTTTCCAGAGTGGCTGAATGCATTTCTGTTTTTTGGAAAGTTCTTGTTTGGTTGGTTAAGAGGGCCATAAAAATTTTGTATTTCTGTATGTCATTTGACAAAATTTCAGTGAGGGATTAGGAAATTAAGTTCTGGAGTCTTTGACAGTGGAGTTGAAATCTCTATGCCTCCATTGTCCGATTGAGCATTTTAATTGCTCTATGTCCTAGTTTCTTTATAGAATAATGGTAATAACAACATGGCTCACCTACTTTATAGAGTTATTATGGAGACTAAGGAGCTAATGCATGGAAACCTCTTAGAAAAATGGCTGGCTCATAAAGGACTCATGCTACATAACACATATTACTTGTCATCATAATTATGATGTGAAGGCTATCTCTGTAGATCACCTGGAGAAATGTGAGCCATGTGCTGTGTGTTGCTGAGAGTCAGAGAGCTTGGATAGCTGTGAATCTTGAGAACCAGGGTTCTCAAGAGGGATCACTGGTTTGTATTCTTGCCAAGGATTTGTGTCATTATAGGACAGACATGTGTGGCCAAATTTATAGCAGAAACAATGAACAGGCAAAATAACTAAGTTGAAACTTTGAGCTGGAATTTATTTTTTTCTTTATTTTTTAAAGCTGGAATTTTAAAAGAACTGAAAGTTGAAAAGATATCCCAAAGACTCACAAAATGCATTTTGAATATGTTTAAATGTGAAGGCTTACTTTTAGTTTCCAAAAATTAGCTGTATGAGTCTATGGAAGAAGATATCTGATTCTGGAATAACTCATATAACACTTAGAAATAGGACATTTGTGTGTATTTTGTTTGTTTTTGTTATTGTTACTTTGTTTTTTGTTTGTTTATTTGTTTTTGATACTGGGAATTGAACTCAGAGTCTCATCCCCAGTCCTTTATATTTTTTATTTTGACAGGGTCTCACTAAGTGCTGAGACTGGCTTTGAACTCCCGATCCTCCTGCCTCAGCCTCCTGAACATCTGGGATTACAGGTATGTGCCATCACACCCGGATCCAGAAATAAAAATTTGTGAATAAGGAAAGGGTGTATTTGAAAAAGCTAATGCAATTTTAGAGTAATGAATGTAACAAAATTATCTGAGCACTATGCACTTAGCTGATCTGACACTTGGGGGACATTGCATTTGGTTCTAAGTCCTTTGGATCAGAAGGGGTGCTGGCGTGGGAGCATTCTGTAGGAGGGGAAGGTGCTTGATCAATGGTTGAAGGAACCTGGGATAATTAGCCTACAAAGAAGTGATCATCAAAGATTTCGGACATTATCAAATACCTAAAAATAATTAATGTGGGATGTTGGTAGAACTTCAGAGGGCCAACACGGTGTATAAGTTACATGAGGCAGATTTTATTTAATGATTAGGAGGTATTTTGTGGAACATTGGAATCTCTAAGAGTAGAAATTGTTGTCAGCTTCTTCTGACTTGAGGTGTCTATGTACAGTCCAGAAGCTATCCAGGTCAGAGAGGAGATTGTGTCAGATAGCAGTTCCTAGCCTCTCTACACAAGATTCTTTTATTTTCAACACAGTAGCTCTCATCCTTCACTGGATCCACTGTGAGTAAGAAGACAAATTTGAACGTGATTGGTTATGAGCTGATCTTTTAGGAAAAGAGGCAGAAAGACAGGCAAATGAAACACAGATCCCTGGAAACACAATCCTCCACAGTAATAAGTAAGAATTAAAAACAGAACAAAACATAAGGAGTCCTCACATTAGAACATGCTTCAAATAAAATCCCAAGGATCTTATTTAAGAATTGTGTAAAGAAATCCAAGAGGCTGTGGGGGGTTGAAAGGGGGATGAATAGTTTGCAATGAGCCATGAAAGAAGGCCCAGAATAAGTAGATGGAATCAGTGTTAGGAGTATAATTAAGGAAGACAATCAATCTATACAGTGTTCAGATATGGAAGGTGAGCAATGCCAGCCGAGCATAGAAATTGGAAAAGGCAGAATTAATCTTCCTGAAGGAAGCCAGCCTGTACAGAGCTACCCAGAGGGATGGGCTGGAAGGGCTTTCATTTGATTCCTTTTGTAAGTGTGCCTAGAGGTGTGGCTTTTTTCTCCTTTTACCTGCCAGGGATATAGACAATGTGTAATTCTATCTGGAAGACACATATTACCAGATATTCAAAGGGAGGAGACAATAAAACCAAGTCAAAAGAAAGAATCATTTAAAAATGGTTTGGAGGAATAATTCCCTCCTGCAGTCTATAAGAAAGGGGTGTTTTCAGAGGCAAGAGTTGTCTAACAAAGGTGAATTAGCAAGGAGGATGCCAGAAGCAATCATCTCAGCAGTGAAGAATTTGGAGACTGGTTTAAGAAGCCTGAGTTGAAGGATAACTAACTGTCAACTGAAGCCGGGGATAGGAAGTTCATTAATAAGCAGGGAAAGGGGGCAAGCTGAATAGATACAATCTACTTACAAGAAAGCAAAGTTAATAGACAAATAAAGCGAGGCAGGTGTGCAATGGAAGTCGAAGCAATTAACTTTGAAATGGCAGGATTTGTGGGGGGAAAGGTAAGCAGACTGAATAATTTTGTTTGGAACAGAAAAAGAAGAAGGTGAGGGAAAGGCTGATAATTACAGGGTGGGAAGAACGTTCTCTTGCAGGATATGAGAGATTGTCAGACAACTGAATTTAAAAAGATGGCTCTGAAACAAATGTGTGAAATCAAATCCTCAAATTCAGGAAGATGGATGAGACTGCAGAGTCAAAGCACAAGTTTATTGAGTACCTAGTATGTCACAGGTCCCATCCTCTAATAAAGAGTGCTCTTCTCTTTGTGTAGGTGAAAATAATAAAAGTTTATTGACAATTTCCCACGTGTCAAATCTTGTGATAAATGATTAGCGTATGTAATCTTGTTTAATCCTCACCATAGCACATGCAGGTAGGCATAAGACTGTTAATATTATTACTGTGTAGCTGAGGAGATGGAAACAGAGGGCTTAAATAGCATGTCTGTTAACACAGGGAGAAATTGGTATAACTGGGAAGTAAATTTGGGCACTTTATTAATTTGAAACTGTGATTTCAACCACTTTCCCATTCTGCTTCATGGACAGCAGTAATTGTAGTACTTTACCAAGAGACCAACTCCTTGATTACCAATTCATTAACGGGATCATTTCAGGCTAAAAGTTTTCCTTGCCCTCAAATATCTCCCCAGAGAGGGTTCCTGAAACATCACCATTGGACGTTATCCTTTTGGGGGGATTTATTGTGGAAGTGAAAATTTCCAAAGTATTACTGACCACTGGCTCCTAAAATTGCTCTCCATTCATCCAACAGCTATTTCCTGAGTATTTGCTAGGTTCCAGGATTGCATTGGACTTCTGGATGCAAAGATGAATTAGCTGTTTTCCCTACCCTGAGGCATTGCTTGTTCGGGATGCTGACCCACCCTCAGGTCCAAGTCACCATCTGTCCCCTAGACTCTTGTAGAAGCTTCTGAACTGGTCTTTCCAGTCTGAGCCCTTCCCGTTTGTTCCCATAGGAATCCCAGTTGTCCGTTCAAATGCATATCTTCACTTTTCTCAATACTAGAATCCTCTGATGCCTTCTCACTACTCTTGGGATTAAGATGCAAATCGTTAAAATGGACGACACATTTGGCATGACCAGGCCTTTGCCTAACTTTCTAGAATAACCTTGCTCTCCTCTGCCCCTTATTCTCTCAATGTCTCCATGACATCATGGTTCTTCTCAAACTTCTTTTGCCTAGTCAATTCCTACTCATTTCCATAGACCTCCCTCCCAGTGTCACCATCAGAGGAAGTCTTCACTGAGCCCTCCTCCCCGCTCAGGAACTTTTCCTTACATACTGTCTCCTGTACACTAAATAAGTTCCTCCTCCCTTATTTCATCTTGTAGCTCTCTGTGTTTTCATTTATCAAGCATTTACTAAAGTGTGTGTGTGTGTGTGTGTGTGTGTGTGTGTTGTGTGTTGTGTGTGTGTGTTGTGTTGTATATGTGTGTGTGTTGTGAGTGTGTGATTTAGTGTATGGCTCTTTCAGTACACTTCACCAGGACAGGGATTTTGTTTTGCTTACATTTATGTCTTCACATATAGAAGATGGCAGTAGATGTTGATCGATTGAAATAATGAACTATTTCCTTTGGGTAGCAGTTATCATTCCTCTTCCCCAAGACCTCTACTTCTTTGGTTCCTAGTTTCCCACTTTATTCACCATTTGTACTAAGGCACGGCCTCTACTGCTTCATGGTTATGGTTATGTGGGTGGTCATCCCTCCTCCCTCTCTCTCCCATGTGCACCTTCATTCTATTTTCTGCTCTTTTCTGAATATTTGACATTTAAACCTTCTGATTTTTTTTTTAAGAGAGGGAAAGAAAGAATCAATTTTATTTAGTTTTTCATGTGGTTTTTGTTGCTCCAACACTTAGTTGTGTACATGGTGGTGGGGTTTGAACCTGCGTCCTTCTACATGCCAGGGAAGTGTCAGAACTGCTGAGCCACTGCTCAATCCCTTGAAAATCTTATAATGGCTCGATTGGTTAGTATCAAGTATAAAGAAGAATCTTGGGTATATCTGAAGGGATTATGAGCTGCTGGGAGACCCATAGATCACTATGTTTTGTGTCAGCTCTCAATTTCTGATCCAAACAGATAAGGTCACCATGGATAGAAGAATTACAAAGCATAAATCTCTGAAATCTTATGTAAGGGGTTTCCTGTACCATCTGCTTCAAAAGGTGTCTTGAGCATGGCAGACTTCCAGAGAGAGCACCCATCACAGCATTTGGAAATATTACTTACTTGGTAACAACTGAATGATGAATGATTAAATAAGTGATGGAATTAAGGATCCACAATAGTATTGTCAACATTTGGTGCCTTAATTAGGACTTATGTCTTCTGATCACCTTTCCAAGGCTTGTTTGACGATACCCATTTGAAACTTATGATAAAATGAAATAAAGGTGGACATCAAGAGAATACTCAGACCTTAAATATTATGTCAGCATATTGTAAAGGTTGATTTGTTTGATTTATTGGTTTATTTCCTTGCTCCCCCGTTTAATATTACTCTCTTCTCACTATAGAACTCAGTTCCAGACAAAGGGGGTTTAGAGTTTTCTCCAGGAGGAAAAGCTCACTCTCTGGAATACTTATCTGCTCAGTGGGCATAAAACTGTGGTTATGGGGCTGGAGCTGTGTCTTAGCAGTTACAGTGCTTGCCTGGCATGCGCGAGGATGTGGGTTCAATCCCCAGCACCACATACACAATGAAGTGTTGGAGCAACAAAAGCCACATGAAAAATTAAAATAAAATTGATTCTCTCTCTCTCCCTCTCACTGTCCCTCTCTCTTTAAAAAAGAAAAAAAACTGTGCAGTTCTGTACTTTTTGTGTTCCTGGAATGAATAATGGGTAGGATTTTCCTAGATTCTAAAACACATGAATTTAAAGCCACATATTTCATGGCAATATAAATTTTTAAAATGCAGTAAAGAACAGAAGAATGAAAGAGGGACAGAGAGAGAGAGAGAGAGAGAGAGAAGGAGGGAGAGAGAGAAACAACTTTATTTAGTTTTCATCTGGCCTTCGTTGCTCCAACACTTAGTTGTGTATGTGGTGCTGGTGTTTGAACTCTGGTCCTTGCACATGCAAGGCGAGCATCGTAACCACCGAGACACCACTCTAGCCCCTGATTTTATATTATTAAAAATACTTTTGAGAAGGCAAATGAAAACTACCTCACACGGTTACGTCTAGTAAGAATCAGGGAGGAACTAGAAGTGATGCTCAATTGAGACTCCATCTGTGCAGCAATGCTGAGGTCATTCTCTCAAGACACTTTTTTATAGTGATATTTAAGATAAAAGAGGTTATTAGGGGGGCCTTCTTTTGGGGACAGGTTATCCTGATTCAGACAGTCACTTGTCTCCACTCTGTAACTGTGGACACATGGACGCAATCCACTTAGCTTGTCTTTTCTAATTCTTCTCCTTTGAGCTTTGTTTCGTGGGAATTCTGAAGTTGCTCTTGACAGTTACACTAGCCTTTTCTTTCTTTTTCCCCCCCTGTATAAGGAAATAAACCCAAACCCAGCCTTTGGGGGCAATAGTGGACTTTTGTTCTCCCCTTGAAAGCCTCTGGGATTGGTGGCTGATGAATCACCCTGGTCAGATCCACAGACAAAAGTTCTTCTGATTGGCTGTCACTGGGTCAGTTTCCCACCCTGCCTTATCTCAGTCGCACCCTTGTAGGCTAACAATGAGCCTGGGTGTAGGGCTGTGTTAGCTTAGGGAGAGATAGTGTGCTGAGTTTTGGCCTGGTACCTGTTAAGGTCTCTATTTCATTCTAGTGATGTCAAGCAAGACAAGAGATGGAAAGGTAGTTTGCAAAGCCCAAAGTGCTATATACAGTGAGGGATATAGCAAACAAGAAAGCAAGCTATCTGTGGATAGCAGCAGCGTGATCTTAGCAGCTCAAGCTTGTAGGCTGAAGAATTTGAGGAAATCCTTTTGCCAGGCTACTTTAGTTGAAGATGACTTTGCAAACATAACCTTTGCATAGGAAGCATTCAAACAGTGTGTGTTAATGCATCTAAGAAAAGAGTTATATTAAGGAAAAAAGGTATCCCTGCGTTAAGAAATGATGGGGAAGAACGGTTAGCTAGTGGCTGTGCGATTTCTGCATTTGGAATGTTAGCTCCGGAAGGAGCAAAATGAGATGTGCCCCAGCAAACTCAGGCAGGAGAGGAAGACACAGAAACCTAAGAGGTTGAGGGGCTTGTTTAATGCCACCTAGCAAGTATGTGATGGAATGATAATTAGAATTGAGATCTTCTGACTCCTACTTTCCCTAGCTAACCTAAGCCCTGGATTCAAATCCTGTCTGTACTATATACTCTGTTCTTCAAACTGGCTAATCCTAAGTATGGCAATAACTAATCCTGCTCCACGTGCCTCCCAGGGTGGCCGTAAGGGTAATATATGCCAAAGTATTTTTGCCAGAAATTACATAAGTGCAGTGCTGTATTGCATTTGTTTCCTTAATTCCTAGCAGTATCATTTGATACTACCTTTTTCACAAACCCAACTTTGTAAATAATAAATAAAATGATGACAATGGAAACCTGTTTTTTCTTTCCTTTCCCCCCGAATGCTGCACACACGTGGTGTATAATAGAGCTTAATTAATACTGGTTGAAATCCAAGAATAAGGTTGGTGAAATTCATATGTGCTTGTGACAACAGAGCTTGCTTTTTAAAAAGTCTTGCTTTCACAGAATATATGAAAATAAATTATAATCGAAAATTAATGATGCTCATTCATTTTTTTTTTGTACCATGGGTATTAATTTCCTTTAAAAATGATCAAGGAAGTAAATACTTTCTTGGCAGGAAATATTCTGCATCGTAAAGTTACAAATTCTTCCCTGATTTCAGGTCTGGACTTAAATCAGTATAACTTATCAGGATATCACTACACTCATCACTGACACCCATTCTAGATCTCTGCAAACACATAGTAAGTTGAAAAACTTGCTTGTTGAAAAATGATGATGGAGCAATTGTTTGTCCCTTTGAAACAAGCAGATAGACTACATTTGCTTACTTCTCTTTCATGAGCAGAGCAAAGACAAACTTTAGAAGCGTAAATAATGTGTTGTAAATTTTTTATAGAATTTAATTTCACATGACACAAAATCAGTCATTTTAGAGCATAAAATCCAGTGGCATTTTAGTATGTCACGTGCTTTGCAATCATCACAACATTTGGAACCATCTAGTTTGAGACATTTTCATCACTGCAAAAGAAACTCCATATCCACTAAGCAGTCACTCGCCAATTCACCTTGCCCTGAACCCCTGGAAACCATCTATCTCTTTTATCTCCAAAATTTACCTATTTGATCCAATTCTACTGGCTTTTGATATTTTGTCTGGAAATACATCCTGTGGCTTCATATTGATTCTGAGGAATATAATAGTTTGTATTTTCTTTTCCCTTGTATACAGTTAGAAGAATTAACAAGCATTTAGTTGGCTTGCTGCGGGTCAATCAGAGAGGCATTGGCTAGCTGTGCCCGAAATATAATAGACCAGGACAGCTGTGCACTCAGCAAGGACAGGAATACAGATTATCATCTGCCTATTGATTTGTGTCACCCAATCTCAAATTGTGTATCCCTCCACTTGAACACGATAGACAATAATGGCCATTCCTTCATTCATTCATTCAGCCAAGAGTAAGTGCCTAGAATACAAAACTTCCTTGACTACATGTTATGGAAAATGGACGTGTGCATTACAAGTCACAGATTCCAAATGTAGAGAGTTCTGTGCTAGTTCTTACAAATCATGACACGCACAGCTGGAACAGTGGCTTGGCGGTTACTGCGCTTGCCTGGCATGTGCGAGTGCACAGGTTCAAACCCCAGCACTCCTGTACCCAACTGAGTGTCGGAGCAGCGAGAGCCATGTGGAAAACTCAATAAAAATTGATTCTCTCTCTCTCTCTCACTGTCCTTCTCTCTTTGAAAAAAAAAATCATGATATGCTAAATCAATATTATGTTCTTAGAAGGGAATCTTTTAAAAACACACATATGCACACACACACACACACACACACACATACACATACACACACGTTTGCTCCTATTTGAAAATCGAAGTTCCTTTAGCTGGACTGGTGGTTGTCTCCTAAAACGCCTTTGCAAATGTCTCATCACATAACCTGGATTTACGAAAAAGTTATCTTCATGTTCTCTCTGACCATAGGTGGGTGTTTTACTGCCTGATAGACTATTGGCCTAGTCAACTTTTTCGGGGCTGTTTAAAAGCCACTTCATCGAGAGATCTGCAAATGTGCATCTATAACCTCCGTGTAGTCTCCCACTGAAAAAGGTCCCTTGATGCCTTGATGTCTAGCCCGTTCTCTTCTGTGTCACTCATGTGTAGGCATAAGATGGGCTGTAAACAGAGCTAATTTTCCAAAGGAGCAAAAGGTAAGACCTACCGAGGGCATTTGGTGCTGCTTAAAAAATATTATTGGCATGATTTTGCATTTAATTTAACCCATTCTTTGTTTAAAAGAAATAAAATTATTTGTGGAAGGAAGATCTGGGAACCCTCAGCCCCTCCCCAGTACCATGGTCTGCCTGGGCCTTCATGATAAGAAGTTTCAGGTTATTCTATTGAAATACAAGGGACCAAAGAGTGTTTGTTATCTATTGCCTTTCAAAGGCCTCTAAGCAGTGAAATACTATCTGAGAGAGTGAAAGAGACACAAGACCAGACTAGCAGGTGTTGATCCAAAAAGAAGTGAAAACATTCTCAGAAACAGGCAGTGTGAATTTATTTCGTGCCTTCAGGTACGGAATGCCTAACAAATGGAACATAAACTACATTTTAGACTTAGAAAAGATGTCTAAAACTTTTATGGCATGCATACTAAAAGCAGTTGATTATACTGAATTCTCTCATATAGCAGAGGAAAGATGGCATAAAATTAATGACAAAATGAATAATTAATAGTCTAGGTCAAGAGATTTCCAGTTCTGAAGCAATTTGCTGCTATGTTACTTTTTTTTAAAGACAGAAGCAATTTTTACTTAGTTTTTCATGTGACTTTCATTGCTCTGATACTGTTGCATATGTGGTGCTGGGGTTTGAACCTGCGTACTTGCACATGGCAGACAAGCACCTTAACCACTGAGCCACCGCTCCAGGCCCTGCTATGTTTTTTTTTTTTTTCATTTTTTTTTTTAAGAGAGAAGGACAGTGAGAGAGAGAGAGAGAGAGAGAGGCAGAGAGAATCAATTTTTATTGAGTTTTACACATGGCTTTTGTTGCTCTGACACTTAGTAGTGTATGTGGGTGCTGGGGTTTGAACCCGTGTACTCGCGCATGCTAGGCAAGCGCTGTAACCGCCAAGCCACCACTCCAGCCTTGGAATCCTGTTCTTACTGGTAATTTCTTTTGAGGATATTGTTTCACCTTCTCCAACTAAGTGGAAGCTGGCTCAGGAGGAAGAATGTCTTTCCCCAAAGTTGGGGTCACAGAGAGATCTGGTCCTGTAGGGAACACTCCTTGAATGTTGGGTGGCTCAACTTGAAGCTGGAATATTTTTCTGCTTTTATCCTCGTTTTTACATTTTACACAAATCTTTTGGCACAACTTTGTGTGCCAAAGATTTTTCAGGGTAAAGCATCCCTTGAATAGTTATTGACACAAGGAGAAAGAAAAGGAAGGAAGGAGGGAGAGAAGGAAATGGGGTAGTTGGTAGAGAAAGAGAGAGAGGGAGCAGAGGAAAGGGGAAAGATTTTTAATTCTATACATTCACCCTTGTGCTGCCCCACTGGGAAACCAGACCAGCTCAGGTTTTTTTAAATTTCTTTTTTTAAAGAGAGAGAATCAATTTTATTTATATTTCCATCTGGTTTTTGTTTTTCTGACGCTTAGTTGTGTATGAGGTGCTAGGGTTTGAGCCGGGTCCTTGTGTGTGCCAGGCAAGTGCTCTACCGCTGAGCCACTGCTCCAACCCCCCACCTTACACTTTTAATATGAGAATAATAATTAACCACAATTTTAACAGGCGAAGAACGAGGACTATAGCGAAAGGGAAGGCTGGTGGGTTTACCTACACCTCATTTCTTTGGAAGCTTTGAGTCCAGATAAGCCTTAGAATCGTGGATGATCAATCTCAAGAAAAGTAAATGAGGAAAAGGGAAAGGAAGTCAAATGGATCCCACTTGCCAGAGCACTTGGGGGTTTACAATACCTCTCTAACACCCTAGGTTCTTAAACAGACAGTTTTCTGGGTTGTGTGGTCTTTCAATCTCTTTATGTTTCACGCTCTTCTAGCTAAAGAGGCTTTGCATCAACCTCTCCGAATAACTCTGTCCCCTTCTCTCTGGCTAGTTCAATTCATTCATTTAATAAACATTCATTAAGTGTTTAACTTTGTGCCAGATACTGTTGCAAACTCTAAGGATCATTTTCCAAAGAGGACACTATAGTCCCTTCTTCTGGGAATTCAAGTCTCAATAACAGGGACCAGACAAAAAATACAATATACAGGACTGTTTGTCTGCTCAACTATGTCACTTCAAACTATAGCTCAAGTCTTGCTTCCTCTGGGACATCTTCCTAGAAAATTTATTCCAAATGCTAGATGTCAAATTCTTGTGTTCGAAATTCCTGTATCATAATGTTACATGTTTGTAGAATTCTTTGATTAAATCCTATACCCTTTACTACCTAGGACACTGAGAGAACAGAGATTATGTCCTTGTTCTTAGAGCATTCCCAGCCCTTAGCACAGTGCCTGGCACATCAAAATCACTCAATAAATACTTCTTGAATGAATATGTGTAAGGTAGAAGGTACACAAAGAGTATAAATTCAGACAGCCTACAGAATTTTCAGACTAGTTTTAAATTTTCAGGGAGCAGTATTATGTGAGACACTTTCCCCAAATGCTTCAATCTGTCACAAATTTAGCAGGCAGGAGTTGAAATTCAAGTGCAACAAATGCAGGAGGCAGAGCAGGTGGCTGCTGGGATGTACCGCCAGGGCAGCAAAAAGCCGGAAGAGGAGGGAAGGGCAGGCGCTCCCTCTCACCTGCTTGCCAAAAGCCTTCACCAGTTCTCTCTCGGATTTGGGCAGGTCCTTTCTTTGGATTTACTGTAGCAGCCTGGAAAATAATTTTGCCATGATAGATCTGATTCACAAAATGGGCTCTGATTCTTTTCATCTTGTGACTTAACACCATGCCCACCTCCTGTCGCCTGGAGAACTCTGCTGTGTTTTGCAGTGGAACCACCTGAAACACATAGACACTTAACGTTTAGAATCTGGACTCAGTTGTCCACTTTATTTGACACACAGACAAAGCCAGTGCCTTTCAAAGTAGCAGCATTCTGTGTCCCTTCAGCCAATTGCTGGGGGACAGGGAACTGCTCGGGAAGTGGTGGTTGGGAATGGAGTGGTTATGTGGATTATCTGAGCTTCTCCTAGAGTAATATTTCTAGTGATGGGTAAAGCATAACATCTGTGAAGATGGTCACCACACTTCTAATTTGCTTCTTAAAAAAAACAATACTGGAAACTTTAATTTAAAGACAGATAAAAACTAATATATTAGATTATTGTCAAGCATGCATCTGACCATAATGACCCTCTTGCCCCACTTAATGAAAGAAGAATGGAACTAATGTGCATTGCCTGCAATCATGTGCTTAGAGTTAAGTGTCGCTCCCCTGCTGGGTTTTTATTTATTTATTGGTGGTGGGAGGGGTGGAGGGGAGGGACTTACTCATGAAATGAACTTGGCTTAGGGATATTGTCATCAAATATAAGATTTAAGGTTAAGTAAACCCAATAATCTGACTTCTTCCACAATAAAGAAGCATCTTTTTTTTTTTTTTTTTTTTTTTTTTTAAGAGAGAAGGACAGTGAGGGAGAAACAACTTTATTTAGTTTTTCACATGGCCTTAGTTGCTCCAACACTCAGTTGTGTACGTGGTGCTGGGGTTTGAACCCGGGTCCTTGCGTCTGCCAGGCAAGCGCCGAAACCACTGAGCCACCGCTCCAGCCCCTAAAGAAGCATCTTTAAGATCTTACTGGGTATAATACAATAAAGGTATTTTATCTTAAATAATTATTTCTGTTTTTATCATTTGGCAAATAGTTGGATAATAGCAGGATTTTTTTTATTATTAGAGCTTTATAGTTATACACAGTAGTTGGGTTCATTCCAGCAGGATACTTTCAATAAGAAAAGATACAAGAATTCTTTTTGTTTGGTTTTTGCAGATTTTTATATTTCCTCTTTATAATATAAAATTATTTATGTAATTATATACCTAAAAGACCACATGATAAAGTAAGATGAAGACATGAAAATGCTTTAAAATTAAAAGTACTATTAAAAGTGCTCTACTATTATGAATATTATACTTTAAGCTTAGGTAATATGTTAAAGACTATCAAAAGCAATAAAAAATATGCTACAAACCTAAACTCAACATAAGTTTTTATTATTGTTTTCTATTATTTATCTGAGAGAAGGCAACATGATCCCAAACCCAGTTTTTTCTTTTTTTGTGAGTTATCATCAATCATTGAAATAAATGGTAAGGATGTAGGAGATGTATATATTAATTGGTTTAATTTAATCACTTCACAGTGTATACGTACAGTCTATCCTCTGCAGTCAGAAATGCCAACAATCTTGGATTGAAAATATATGAAAAACAAAAGAAGTGCATTTGTCTTGGATGTGTATAAATGTTTCCCCCTTGTTGCTGCTCCTTAACCAATATAGTCTCGCTAGCTACACAGCATTTACCACTCACATGGTATTATGTATTGTAAGTAATGTAGAGAAGGTTTAAAGTAAACGGGAGGATGTGCATAGTTTATGTGCAGATACGAGCTATGTTACCTGAAGAACTTGGGCATCCTCTAATTTTAGTATCATCTGGGGTCCCAGACACAATTCCCTGTGGATACTGAGAGATGACTACATATCAAAACATTGCGTTGTATAGCAAAAATGCATGCAATCTTTGTCAATTAAATTGTTTTTTTAAAGAGAGAGGGACAGTGAGACAGACAGAGAAATAGAGAAACAACTTGATTTAGTTTTTCACATGGCCTTAGTTGCTCCAACACTCAGTTGTGTACATGGGTGCTGGGGTTTGAACCCTGGTCCTCGTGCTTGCCAGGCAAGCATCGAAATCGCTGAGCCACTGCTCCAGCCCCAATTAAAATAAATTAAAAGTTACTTCTCTTCAGATATTATCATGAGGTGGCCTTTTTCCATGAATGTTTAAGAAAATTAAAAACTGAATAAGCAAACAAAACATTTTCCACAGAGACCTGAGACTGTGCTCATGAATTTTCTATAATTCTTAGTTAAATACTCTCTTTCCAGTTCTTGCTCTTCAAATTCGGTGTTTGCTGAGGGAAATTTATCTTTTTCCTCCTCCTCAAACTTGACTTTCTTTTTTAATATTTGAAATAATGCCAGACAATTGTGTTTGTTCTAGCAGTCACTCGATACGATAGCTGTGACATTAAGTAAAAACAAGAATGGTGCAGATAAGTAAACTTGCAAAACTGTCAAATTTATTATATTGGACAAATAACTTACCTACATTCCAAGCCCTGAGGATTAAAGTACTTCAGGTTGAGGTCATGCAACCCTGAGTTAAACAATATAAAAGAGACATTTAAAAAAACAAAACAAAACACTTTTCTTACCTTGATTACTGGTTAAAGTTGTTTCTGTCATTAATCTACTTTTATATTAGTCATTTTAATCTTTAATGAAGAGCTTGAAAAAAAATTGATTTCAGATTCATTTTTGGCTGGCACTAAATAGTTGGGGTTCTTTCCCCTGCCTTGTGATTAGAATTCACTTGGTGAAATGCTTCCTGTTTCCTAGGGGGCTTGTGTTAAAATGGGAGCAATGAGCTATAAGTTGATGTGTTCCAAACATTGGCTCACAGGTACGCACAGGTCCTCAGCCTCAGTGAGACTGCTAATGTGACTAGTTGAGAGAATTTTAATCTCCAAGATCGACCTCTTTCAGAAAGAAAGGGGGAGGGGAGTGAAGAAAGAAAAAGTACACACCTGCAGCCTATTTCTTTTTGAAGCAAAGCCTTTGAGCAGATGGAAGATGAGATAGAGAAGGAAAACAGGCCAATTGCCAAGAGAGGTTTGTTTACAATACAGGCAAGTTCCTTCAGAAGTTGATAGGGAGATGTCACCATGGAAACCCCGAGAAATATTGCTGCAGGGTTTCAGAGAACAAATTCCTACTACAAATGTACCTGGATTTGAAGATGATGGAGATGGGAAAGGGCACAAAGAACTTCCTGAAGAGGTTTTCAGAAATGCTTTTCTCTGTACTTTGCAGTACATTCTTCGGAACCTGATAGCCGTTGCCTTAGAGTATACAAAATAGAGACTCAAAAATACATGTCGCTGCTTTTCTGTATTAAATGGAATTCCCAACTGGAATAAGAGAATTAGTGTTCAGGGGAGGCGTCAACAGGACATGATAGCTTTCAATTTGGGAACGTTAGCTACTGTTTATAAGACTTCTGGAAAGTAAATTTTCATTATCAAAAAACAAGCTGAAAAGACATTTTAGAGCTGAGTGCGGTAGCACGGAAAGAGCCTATTCTTCGTTGTTCCATACACAGTGCATCGTTCCAGGTGTGCACACATCAACCTTCTGCAAGTTAAATAGAATTTACTCTGCTCCCCTTCCAAAAAGACAAAAAAAAAAATCCTTCAATTTACAATTTGTTGCTTGCTTCCGGGTTTAATCTTTTCTTGAATTTTAATTACTATGACTTCCTCCTTTTAATTACTATGACTTTTTTTTAAGAAGACACAATTTTTTTTTCACAAATTGTTTACCTGAAATGCAAATGGATTTGTGGACACAATTTAGTCCTGCGAATGTTCAGCTCTTTAAATCCCTATTAGGAAGTGCTTAGTAATCTATTTTCTGGCTTTTATCCTTTCTCAGAGAGTTCCAGCAGAGGATGACCTCACTGTTCCTTTTCCCACCTCCCACCCTTTTATCCTACCAAGCTTCTTGCTCGGTTTTGATTGAACAAAGCAACACCTGTGTTTTTTACTCAACTTCAAACTCCTCTTTCCAATCCACTCCTGCTGCTGCCTAGAAGCATTGTTTTCATTCACAACAGGTAATTAGCAACTTCACACAGATCGGGGGAAAGCAGGATAGAAGCTGCAGAAATCTTTGTTACCTATCGCTCAAATTAAGTTTAGAGGCTTGTGATCAAAATACGTCATTGTTTATTAGACACAGTAGCACAGGGTTGCAGAAAGAGCAATAAAACTGAGTGAGGGAGTCTGATTTGTCTGGCTGGCCGTGGCATTAACCAAGGAGGACTTAGAAAATTTGCCTAACCTGCTCCAACTTTACTTTCCAATTCCACCAATCACGTATTGGAGGGGTTAATATTTGTAGCTGCTTGAGATTTCATAAGTTCTAAGAATCGTGTGAGTCACAGGTAACGTGCCTACAACAATCTGGCCACAAACTTGTAGACACTCCTGTAGGATATTTTTCTCTTTCTTGTCCCTGTTCCCTCTGTCACACACCAGCATCCTTGCTTTCTCACCCAAATGTCACCTTTCCATAAGATACACAGGAGACCAGTCAGCACTGTTGAACAATGTTATGCTATCTGGTTGGTTTTCCAGCAGACTCTAGCTCACTTCTGTGCTGTGATTCTCTGCAGACCCTTGTAGGTGACCACGGAGATGCTCCCCAGGGGGCATGCTCAGAGTCTGCATATTCAGAACTACCTATAAAGGTTAAAAAATAAAATAAAACAAAAACAAAATCCCTTCTCATTTCAGCGTTCATTAAGGTCACTATAAGATGTGAAGACTTAAGCAAAGAATCAAGGAAGACCAGAGAATGGTTGTTCAGAGAAATTCAGTGTTGAAACTCAGGCAATAGGAAGAAGGTATTTAAATATTGATTATGTCTCTTAAAAGCTGTGTGACCCTGCACCAACTACCCTGAGCTTTTGTTTCCCCTTTTTAAAACATGCAAGCATCAAAAGTAGTCACCTAAATGCTTATTTAGATGAGTTAGTGCGTGTGACATGTCTACAGCAGTGCCTGCCAAAGAGCAAGCTGTCACCTGGTGTTGGCCGGGGAAGGAACGGTTCTCAGGAAAGGTACACATGGACCATTTCTAACTCCTGTGATTTCTGGAGTATCTTTTTCTACTTTTTAATTATTCTTATGTCTTTATTGATTAGCTTCTCTTCTCCTCACCTTTGTATTTTACCTCCAGAATATACATTTTAAGACTGTACTTAAAATCAATGTGGGGCTGGAGTGGTGGCTCGATGGTAGGGCGCTTGCGAGTTCTCAGGTTCAAACCCCAGCATCACATACACAACTGAATGTTGGAGAAACAAAAACCAGATGAAATAAAAAATAAAATTGATCCTCTGTTTCTCTCTCTCCCCTTCTCTCTTAAACAAAAACAAAACCAAAAACCCAATCTGAATAAAAGGAGTCCTTTCCCATTCTTGCATTATCCCAGGCTTTTCAAAGGGAGGAAAGGTAACTACTCATATTACTTCGCAAACATACATGGCGCACTCAAAGGCAGTTAGTCGTCCTGCAGTTCAGGAAAATGGGAGGCTGATTTTCCTCCTTTGATCCAGCAGAGTACTTTTCACAGTTGCATTGTACTTTGCGATTGCAGGAACTTGGAAGTAGGGACCCGGATGTGACTCCAGCCTGTTTATGCATGAGGGAGCATCCCTTGTCCAGCAGGAAATCAGGACATGTTCACCCATGGGTTGTCTTGTTTTAAAATGAGGAATTCCCCCCATTCATTTCTTCTTTCTGTTTTCTTCAGCCCTTTTCTGCCTATAAAGCCAAACTCCTCTACTTAGCTCATTGGTGATCTTACTCTATGTAGTAGAGTTCTATAATGTTCAATGCAGAAAACAATTATACCTTAAAACAACATCAAAAAAAGAAATAAGGGATTCTGAAACATGATCCCAATGAGGTTGATGATTTTTCAAATTGGTGCATTAAAGTTGTACATAATGATGGAATTTGCTGTTATATGTCCAGACATGCACGCAATGTAACAATATAATCTGATCAATCTCTTCCCCACAGCACTTCTCCCATTCTCTCCTCCCGTCCCCTGGTTCCTTGCCTCTGATAAAGGCTGATATTTAAACAGAGTAGGAGGAAAGTGGAGAATAAGAAACGGTTCCTCGGGCCCTTCTCAGCTGCCCCTCTGCCTCTCATTACTGGGCTTGTAGACAGTAGAGATGGACTTCAGGTAATGTCACCACCCTCAGTTAGTGGTGCTAGTAATTTTCTAGGTCTACTGAATTCTAAAGAAACCTTGAGAGGGCTTTGGACTTCACTGTAAAGCCTACATTTAAAGGGAAATAACTATCCCATTGTATCCGTCAATTTTTTTATTACTATAATAAAATAACTGAGGCAGGATAACTTTTTAAAGAAGAGAGGGTTGTTTAGCTCAGGTTTGGAAGTTCAAAGACAAGGCACTGGCATCAGTTCTGGTGATGCTTTCTTGCTCGAAGGGTCACGAGGTGGCACATGGTGTCCCATAACACAAGAAAGGGACTTGTGTGTCTGGATCTATGTGTTTGATCTGTGTCCCTCTTCTTACAAAAGCACCAGGATTCACTCTTTGGGGCTCCACCAAAATAACCTTTTTCTAAACCTAATCAGTTTCCAGAGATTCCTCCTCTCAACACCAAAGTTGGGTTATGTTGCACCTCTTACTACCATAAACGTGTGACTTTAGGAATAAAACTCCCGCATGAGTTAGAGGAGACAAATATATAGATATTTATTTATTTAAAAGAGCAGCCATATTTTGCAAGAGTGGAAGAGCAGTCCTGTTTTGGAAGTCATGTTTTAGCTCCTTAGCATAGTCTAAGATAAGGTTCTGAGAGGACCTTGGATGTCGTACTTCACTTCCTGTTCCTTAATTTTTTCATCTGTAGAATGGTGACCATCTCTAGGATTCTCTTCTGTGCGTTACTCTCCGCAGCCACAGCTGTGTGGTTGCACAGGTAACTTCTTGTCCTTTCCTTGGACTCTTTCTGTGGAATGCTTGTACAACCCCATCATTCTTTTTTTTTTTTAATTTTAATTCTTGGCCTCTGTCAGTACTTAGATGATAACTCTTCTTGACTCCGATGAACTAGAATCAGCAGGAAGAAACTAAAAATCTGTGAATCCTCTTATTTGCTCTGTCGAGTAGGATTGACTTTTTTCCAAACTTTATTTACTTTCCAGGGAAGGAGACTTCTGCTGCCCACCCCCATTTCTTAGATGGGTTTGAATCTTGATGTTCTTATCTATCGAAGAGAGATTGATTTCTTTTCTCCTGAAGACATTTCAGTTTATATCCTAAAACCTCAATTTCATTCGGAATCCAGAGGCTGGGTGGTCATCATCTTGTGTCAAGTGCGGGGTAAGCTCCCTGCTATTGTAATCCCCGCATCTCGGTGGTTCATCACTGAGCTCATCATTACAGTGACACAGGCAGATGCAGGACAGGGGTGGGGTGTGCGCTGCTATGCAGTATCTCTGCCACCCACCATGTCCATAGAGCCCTCCCTGGACTCTCTGCCTGTGATTATCAGAAGCATGAAAAAGAGTGCAGTAGGTGAACGGCAGCTGTTTCAGGTGAGGGCTGCACAGGGTACGTGCTTCCTTGGCCAATAGTAATTGGTAGAGAACTCACGGCCATACAGCACCTATGATTGCAAGAGAGCCTTGGAGACGGAGTCCGGAAAGACAAAGAAAATGTTTGGTGAACAATTAGTTAGTCAGTTCCACCTATATTTAAATTATGAAATATTTCCCATATGCTATACACACATGTACGTGGAAGCAACAAGGAACAATCAATAATATGAGTGCCCAGTTAAGAAAGAAAACATTACCAACGCGGATGAGTTCCCTATATGCTTTCTGCCTCTGCTTGCAACTTTTCCTGTATTGTTCAAGAGTTGAAAGACAGATTAATGAAGCATGGGGGGAGATGAGAGGTGGGAGAAGGGACAGGGCAAAGGAAGAACGGTGGAATGAATCTGACCTAACTTTTTTATGTACATATATGAATACGCAAAAGTGAATCTTACCTTAGTGTATGTCCACAAAGCACTAATTTAAAAAACTATAAATAAATAGAACAAAAAAATCAGTAGAGAATGGAAAAGAAATGGGGAGTGGGGAGGGAAGAGAAAGGGGAAGTACCAGGGACTGAATTGGATCAAATTCTCTTCTAAGCCTGCATAATTATGTCAAAATGAATTATGTATAACTAAAACTAATATTATGTATAACTAACATGAATTAATAAAAATGCAAATAAGAGCACGGTTTCATTTCTGTGCTTTTTGATTATCATTTTATGATGTGTATTTATAGCTAAATAATTTTTTAAAGAGTTGGTTTTATATAAATGGTACCCTATTACACGTGTCCTTTAGTGAGTTAGACTTTTACTTTATGATTCCGAAATCATCCACATTGACATTTGTGCTTGTAATTGATCCACCTTCACTGATGTTTAGTATTCCATTTGTTGGATAAATTTCAATGGATTCATCCAGCTTCATGAGCATTGGCATTTGGGTTGGTTTTTTGCATCTTTTCCCTTTGGAAGCAATGGTGCTGTGAATCTCCCTGGGTGCCACTCTTTGTGCAATTTGTATGTTACTCTAAGAGATGAATCTTCCTGATCCACCAGAACACCACTCTATTAATATTTAACACACTATGTGGATTCTTCCCGGAAACCTTAAATAATTTAGATTTTCATTCACTTAGGCTGGCTTGGGGTGAGTTCCTCTCCATTGAGTGCTGGCTTCATGGAATGTGGGCAAAGACACACTAGAATATTTTACCTCCAAAGATCCATCATCCTACTTTGGTTTTCGAAGAAAATTTACAAAATGGAATCCCAGGACCATAGTTTTCCTTCCACTAGTTCTCTTATTTCATGCAATGTGGCCAGGCTATTTGGGGAGTTGAAGGTGATAGCATGTCAGTTTTCTGAGGCATGGTATTTGTTCTGTGTGACAGAGCTTGGTTTATTTCAGAAGTGAAAAAGAACACACCCCCTACCCCCGTTCTGTTTCCTGACCACTGAATCATTAATTGAAATTCCAATGTTCCAGCCTCATTCCTCTGATTAAAATTTATATTTCCTTTTCAAAGTAAACATAATTCTCCTGACAGTACATAAACATACTAATAATTTACAGAAAGTGGAAATATTCTTAATTTCAGAACCAGAAAGAATTGTGTCCAGGGTTCTTCAAGAGGATTTAATTTGATAGGAAACATAATGTCTCTAGTGGCTTTGTCTGTAGTAAATGATGCTCAACTTTCACAGGCCTGTTTTGGATGAGCCTGTCCACGTGGGCAAATGCCATCAGCTGTGATGTTGTCACACCTGTCCCTTGATGGCATAAATTGATGAGCTGCATACTAAAATGACCTTCCTGTAGCCCACAAGAATGGAAACATTTTCCATGCTAAGAAAAAATCCTGTCCTTGTAGCAGTGTCTAAGGTTTGGTGCAAGGTTTATTCCTCAGGCACTGGATCTTGTAATTCAACACAAATTCTATTGCTCTCTCACATGACTTAGATGTTTGAGTACTTAGTACTTGGTTAAGGGGGAAATCCTTCCAAACATTTCAGGCTAAAACTTTAAGGGGAACAAACATTAAGAACATTTTAAATTGTATGTTCTTTAAACTATGTGTTTGAAAAAAAACCTTCACAAGTTTCAACTACCTGATGTGGAAAAATTTATATTTCCATATATAAAATTTTATTATTGTAACCGTTTTTTGAATAGAAATGAGGCAGAGTGAATCCCTTTGTGATTTTCATCCTAGGTGCAAATAGTCCTTCACCTCTTTATTTTATTTTTATTAAATGGATATAGAGTTACAAATGAGGGGGAAACATTATCCAACATTCAAGAACCAATATATATACTTAGTTATCCAGGGCTAATGCCATATCATGGATGCCCAGCTTGGGTTCCCCATGTTGCTGTTTCTCCCAGAAGAACCCCTGAGTTAAATGGATATCTCATGTAGGACAGAGATCTCCTTCTGAGATGAATCCCCCATATTCCCACCCTCCAGTCTCCTAGGTGTTCTTTCTAGAACATTCCCCCTATCCCCCATCCTACGCCTCCAAGTATCCTAGGGAGTCATCTCCCTGTTGCGTAAAGAGTCATAAAATTTGCAGATATTGTTAGCTTAGCCGTCTACCCTACTGCTTCCCCATGTATTCTAGCTTCCACAGGTGAGAGAAACCATTCGGCCCTTGAGTCTCTGAGATTGGGATACTTCACTTAGCATAATTCTTTCCATCTCCATCCATTTGATACCAAACGCCATAATATTGTCTTCTCTAATGGCCAAGTAGTATTCCATTGTATATATGTACCACAGTTTTTGTATCCACTCGTCGAGTGAGGGGCATCTGGGTTGGTTTCATAGTCTAGATATAGTAAATTGAGCTGCTATAAAGATTGATGAAGCCACATCACTACAATAAGCTGATTCTAACTCTTCTGGGAAAATACCCAGGAGTGGGACAGCTGGGTCGTAAGATGGTTCCATCCTTAATTTTTTGAGGATTCTCCACACTGCTTTCCATAGTGACTGAACCAGTTTGCAGTCCCACCAGCAGTGTAACAGTGTTCCTCTTTTCCCACGGCCCCTCCAGCATCTGTTGTTGTTCGAATTTTTCATTTTTGCCACTCTAACAGGAGCCTTCACCTCTTCAGAATCTGCTATTTGTAGTTTGCCATCTTAGTGGCCTAAACTGCAAAGTACCAGTATACAGGTGTCAGTTGCTAAGGCTGTAGAGCCCAAATGCCTACGTTTGAATCCCAGGTTTATCATCTTCCACATGTTCACAAATCTATATGTACCTTGATTTGTAAAATAGAGGCCTTAATACTAACATTTTTTATTTTTTTGTATTTTAGCAAAGAATCAAAACAAGCTAGTATAATTTAGAATACTAGTATAATTTAGAATAAACCCTGCTCTGTTTTCCTCCTAAACAAATAGTAGTGAGTCTACTCTTTGCCAGACACTGTGCAAAATTTTTTTATCTTACAGTTCTGGGATCAGAAGTCCAGTGTGGCTTATGGGGCTAGAATCATGGTCTTGGCGGGACTGTGTTCCTTCCGGGAGTTCAGGATCACAGTCTGTTTCCTTGCCTTCTCTAGCTTCTGGAGAGCACCTGTGTTCGTTGGTTCATGGTCCCTTGCCAAATCTTCAAAGCCAGTAGCACGTCTTCAACTTCCTTTCCTACTCCAAGGCTTTGTTTCCCTCTTCAGAGGACCTTTGTGATGACACTGGGCCCACTCTGCTCATCTAGGATAATCCTTCAACTCAAAATTCATCATCACACCTTCAAAGTGGCTCCTACCATATGAAGTCACATTTTTATAAGTTTAGAGGATTAGAACATGGACATAATGGGGATAGGGGCACTCTGCCTACCACAAACAGTTTAGATAATCTCTAAATTATTTTCTATCCTTGCATGTTTGTATTCTAAATTAGGTGTGGAGATTTTACACACTAAGTTTTAGACTTTCAAGTCATCATAAAAAATATGAACCCAGATCCAAGTCCTTATATTCCCCTCTTAGCCCTTATATCATCCCCTGTTCATTCAGAAACCCATTGATGGCTCCCCTCCCGTCCCTTATTGTTTAACAGGGAAGTATTTAGCATGATACACCCTTTGCAGTTCAAATATTATCCTTTGCGGATGTTTCCTCTTATCACTTCTACTTAGTCACAAGTGATGGGAAAATTAACTTAGCCCTTCCTCTCCCCCTTTCTTTTATACTTTAAGGGTAGTTTAACCTAGTGAAATATCAAGGATTAAAATACATACACATTTTATTTGAAATAATCCATTGGATTTTTCATCCTGTCATCTAGTTAAGTACTTATAAAGCATTCTAGCAGATCATCACTGGTCTGAAAACCTTTGTGGAGTGCTTCTGGGTTTTCTCATTAGCAAGGGATTTCCACCCCCATATTATTCATTATTGTATTATTATTATTATTATTCCTCACTATATTGTTTGTCTTGCCATCAAATCATCAAATGCAATTTTATAAACATCAACATACATTTTCTTTATTTTTTTCTGACTCTTCTAGATGAGAAAGAACCTTACTTTGAAATAGCTATATGTTTTATTTTGTCTTGGCTGATGCTCTTTTAACTGTGAATGACACAGTGAGATGGGAGTTGTTAGAGACACTTCTATTTCTTTGGGTCATTATGCAGACACTTAGAAAGAAGATGGGATTGCTTATTCATCCCCCAAATCCTCCACCTCCCATTTAAGGTCTGCTTGATGCAGTTATAACAAGATAATGAAGAGCCCTCCAAAGATTCTTTGAAAATGTTGCAACTGCAGCGATGACTACATTTCTTCAAGAGTTTTCTCTTTACTACGCAAGTACAATTCTCAGACTCTTTCAGTAAGACTTGGCCTTCATACTGATTCTTCAAAGAGCTGCTGTTATTCTGAGGTATTTCTGACAATTCCCGTGAAAATGATAAATTGATAAGGCCTAAAGATGTGACACAGGTTGCCACTACCAGTGTATAAGAGTGTGTGTGTGTGTGTGTGTGTGTGTGTGTGTGTGGTTAGGGGAGGGTATCACAAGTATTACAAGATACTCCCCATTTCTTCATCCTCTTCCTTAAAATTTGTATGCAATGAAGGTTAAATAATTACATCATAGGGGCTGGAGCAGTGGCTCGGCGGTTACGGTGCTTGCCTGGCATGTGCAAGTACACGGGTTCAAACCCCAGAACCCACATACACAGCTAAGTGTCGGAGCAACGAAAGCTCAATAAAAGTGAAACACTCAATAAAAACGATTCTCTCTGTCTCTCTCTCTCTCACTGTCCTTCTCTCTTTGAAAAAAAGAAAAAAAAAAAAAGAATGCAGGCCCCTTAAGCATTTTAAAAAATTTACATTATAGTCATCCTTGCAGGAAGATATCATTTAAGAAAGAGGAAGAATATTCCCAACTGTTTTCCCTCAATCAGAGCCGCCTCTTGAGTATGTAAACTGCAGGCAATTTTTTTTCCAGGGCATATGCCTGTATGAAGACTAGTTTTTAAATGTATTACAGTATTCATGAGGTCATGGATAGGTCTTATCAAGGAAGATTCAGAATAATAAGTACAGGAGAGATGCTTATGTATTTATTTGTCGTTCAATCAGAGCTCACGAAGATTCTTTGCAATATTTCAGGCTTCTTTTTCTTTGCAGACCCAGGCATCATCTTTTCATATTCCTAATTGTTAAATGTAATAATTGCCATCATGTGCTATTATTATTCACAATAGGGGACTCTTCAGATCTGTTTGTATAAACACAATGTTGATGTTTTTACCTCTGAAATTTCCTGGTATTATTCATTCCACTTTTGGAATAGGTGGAATAGGTGATGCTTACTACCTTATTACTCATCTCCTGTATCTTCAATCCTGCTGCCTATCCCACTACTCATGAATACTGGCTTCAAACTCTCTCTCAAGGGTTGGTATGAGGTTTTGTTGATGATGGCCGCAAATGCAAGTCTTATTCAGAACACAGATTGCAAACAAGTCCATGTTGAATTGATTGTGTGGACTTTTGTAGCATAAACAAAAAAACAAATGCACCTTTGGACTATTCTTTCCTGAATTCTCTAGGCCATGATTCCTGCATTCCTAGATTGTGACATCTCAATGTGGACCAGCAATCTGCCTCCCACATGTGGTCATCATTGAGAAGGATCCACAGGGGGTGAGGTGGGGGACATGAGTGGAGTAAGATAAGTGATTTTTGTAAAGGAAGCATATTACTTATCCAGTATAGCTAGAGACCAATCCCAAGAACAGGTTGTTTCCACATGGATGAGAAGGGACTGTTAGTCCTGGGGGGAGCAATTAACACCCCAGGAAGAGATAGGCATGACCACCCTGGAGGACTGCCTAACAAAGGTATGGAGTGACTGTTTTAGGTGCCTGTGTGGGGCAAGGATGGGTCCACCTTGTAAAGGATGCCAGCATCTCTGCACCTCTAGGCCTAAGACCATCTACAGAGGTTGCACTGCTGGAAATTGGAAGTGATCGGTTTGCTTTGAATCATGTATCAGCCACAGAACTTCAAGACCACTGCACGGGTAGGAGTGAAGTTGCGGGGATTAGACTGATGACTTGTGTGTAAATTCTTATTTATTTAGTCCTGTCTGGTTGCATTCTCTTTCCTCTCCCACCCACCATACATTCATCAAACGGTGACTGAGTACCTTTGATGATCTCAGTAGGGCCGACCAGTTCATTAGGTTGTAAGGCCCATCATGCTTTTCAGAGTCTAGAAAAATGTTCTAATTGCTTTTACAAAAACAAGAAAAATAATGAGCTTTTAGGTTCAAGAAAATGTTTTAATATATAATATTAATCTATTCATCTTTATACTAAAATAGTCATAAGATACGAATGTGTCTCTATCTATCTATCTATCTATCTATCTATCTATATGGAGGAAGGGGCTCACAGAGGCTGAAGTAGCCAGAGCCCAGTGAGACAATAATGCAACTGGATTGGTCAACACTGTGGTCTGGGTTGGGACACAAAAGGGAGCAGGATGAAGTCTTGGCTTTACAGTATGTGAGAGTGAAGGAAGATGAAAACGAATGTTGGAAGTTACATTACAATGTTCTTCCAACAGAATTAAGTCGAGGAAAGTTTTAAAGGTTCAGTAGCAAGGTTGGGGGTATGTCTGTGCAAATCAATACTGTGTGGAAGGTGCCCCATTTTACCAGGATGCATAACCAGTTCACTAGGTCTTTACCTTTTGTCCTTGTAATTGATCCAGGTGAGAATCTAAGTGTATTATGGGTGGTTATTAAAGTCATCTACTGGTAGAGATTTAACTTTAATACTGGTTGCTTTGAAATATAAGCATCTCATTTGAAAGCATTTTGGAAATAATTGTGAAATGTGTAACCAAGGTCTATAAAATTTGCTACCTGGTTCTGTATCCATGATTACTTCCAGGTTATTCAAATGACCGCAATCGATGGTCATCCTTACATACCATATTGGAGCAGTGGAGACTGGAATAAATACTTCCAAGTGATGCCTCATTCTCTCTCAACCTAGTCCACAAAAGGAAGCTTTGTATTTTAGTAAGTTCTTTTTGTAATTTCTTATTGCAAAATAACACCCTCGAAAGCAAAAACAATAATCCCTATACATTTGTTTTGCCATAGCATGTAATGGTATTAATATATATGCCTCATTCATTTGAGTTGTATTTGATAATATCTAAATTTCCTTCAAACTATTAAAACCTGATTTATTAATGTTTTATTTGATAGAAGCAGGCATTCAGTTCAAGACATGTACTTATTCAGTGAGTACACATTTACTGAACGCCCACTCACTGTAAAGACACTGGGCCACTCACTGTACAGGTACTGGGGATGTCTAAATAAACAACACAGAGTCTTCATCCTCAAAGAACTTATAATTCAGGGGACACAGTGGTCACAATCACTGTTATACTCACCATCTATAGCAATTAAACCCTTCACCCAGAGTTTGGTTTGGATGCTGGGACTTTGAATGCCACATACACAGTGAGAGAGGATGAAAAGTCTTATTGCTTGCAAAATTGAGATCTGGGAGACAAAACAGAAAGCCTTACAAGCAGGTCTGAAAGGGCTAGTGCAAACAGAGAGAGGAGGCTTGGGGGTTTCATTGTAGTTATGGGATCTGAATTCTTTCACACGGACAGAGGTTTGCATAGTTCAAATCTCATTGAAAGAGGGAACTTTTTTATTAGCTTGTTCAAATCCATGGCTCAAGGAACAAGGAAAGAGTGAAGCTTAAAAGCTCTCAACAAGCACACACACATGTGTGCACGCACACACACGCACACAAATTAAATCAAGATACCTCTTTACAAATCCAATGTGATCAGAAGTGCACTTGGGAAGTTGGAGAAGGTTCCTAACCTTGGATGGTGGTGTAGTTGAGTCTCAGAGGTTTCAGAAAAGTTTTCCTGGAGAAAAGTGGCTCTTGAGGTGAATCAGGGCAGAGCTTTTGCAGTGGAAATGTATCATGCATGAAGCACCAAGCGGTAAAGTGTGTGGTACTGTAAGTTGGAGTAAACATCTGTGGTAGGGACCTTGTGTAGGGACAGCAGTCAGTGAGCCTCTGGGGTCTGATGTTAGAGCTCATTCTGAGGGCGAAGGAGAATCCTTGCAGAGTATTCATCCAATTGGCATTTTAGAAGGTGGTTGTTATATTTAGAAAGCTGCTTAAGGTTCAACAAGAAGGAAATATATAAAATCCATGAAAAGTGACCAATATATGACTTGATCAGTAAACTTTTCCTTGGAAACCAAAACCTTGGTTTAAAGTAGCCGTCCTCAGTGTAGTATGTTTCTAAGTGTGTATGGTGAAGGCTAGGGAGTGGTGGGTAGAGGAATATTTTGGTCTTTTGAGGCTATAGAAATCATTGTGCTCTCCCAAACCATTCTGGTACATTCCCTTGGAGCAGGAATTCTCTGTGATTAACACAAAGAGAGAGAGAGAGAGAGAGAGAGAGAGAGAGAGAGAGAGAGAGAGAGAGAGAAAGAGAGAGAAAGAGAGAGAGAGAGAGAGAGAGAGAGGGAAACAACCTCTTTGGATAATTTTGGTACATGTCATGCTCCTTCTAATAGAGAATTACCGAGCTAACAACACAAAGGTCCCAAGAGTAAATGCAGGCTTCAGCAGGGCCAGGTGTGTTGAGTTAGAGAATTGAAGGGGGTTAGTGAACTGTGCGAGGGTATTAGAATCGCAGAAAACCAGGCTCCAATGTGATTGTAAAGAGGAATAGAAGATCTGGTCCTAGTGCTTTAGAAATGTTCAGTTTAGTGGAGGAGGAGAAAAAAAGGAGGAGGAGGAGGCGGGGAAGAAGAAGAAGGAGGAGGAGGAGGGGGAGGAGGAGAAGAAGAAGGAGGAGGAGGAGGAGCAGGAGGAGGAGGAGGAGAAAAATAATGTACAGAAAAGGACTGTAGAAAAAAAGTGAAAATTGGAATTGTCAAGTGGGCTGAGCCTAGAAGGGAAGGGAAGGGAAGCCAGGTCCTGGTGTGTCCATTACACTATCGTCCCTTTCCCCCTTTTTTGGACATGAGAACTAGGAACTCGATACTTGAGAACAGGAGACCAGGATTAATCAGACATTGTAGCCACAGTTTCCTAAACAGGTTCCCTTGGAACTTTCTCAGCTGGTAGTCTGTCTTCTTGCCTATATTTCAGGTGGCTCTGGAAATCCTGCTGTGGCACAGGAACCTGTCACCATCTAAACACAGACTCTGTGCTATCGGAAGCCGGAGAAAAGAGTGATAGAAGTTGGAAGTGGTTTGCTGAGCAAAGGCTCTGTTTAAAAAAAAAAAAATTTTTTTTTTTTTAAGCAGGAGGCTTGAAAATCAGGGGAGGGAGGATTTGATTGAAGGAAGAAAACCTGTGACCAAGGCCACCATAAGGCACCCATTAGCCTGTGGGAGAAGTCCTGGATGTGGCTCAGTGGTTAAGCACCCCTGGATTCAATCAATCCCTGTACAAAAAGAAAAAATCCTGTAGATTTGTTACATCAAGATGTTAATGCTTTCAATTAAGGTTCCTAGATGACCTTAGGCAATTAACTCATGGTCCAGTTGTTCTATTGTGTATCTTTTCTTTGTACATTTTCTTCTCTTTCCCCAACTGGCATTTAAAAATTTGAGAAGTATTGATTTAATCCTGTGTTTAATTAATTTCCTTCTTATATGTAACCGATTGAAAAAGGAGGAAGTTATTTCAATCAAGATCCTATCTTTCTGAGACAGAGGGAATAGTTTAAATACAAGCAGCATGGTGTTTCTAAAACTAGAGCTAGTAGCCTAATAAAATAATTCTGACCATGTGAGGGGATCTACATTTTGTTATCCTTACCATGTGCAGCCTAAGGAAGCTGAATAGTTCTGTAGATCAATGTTCATCCTAGAGATTATAGGAAAATGATTATGAAAGTACTATTTTCTCAGAAATGAAAATTGCAAGAGCATAATTGCAAATATTATACCCTCCTAATTTTAGGCACCATGTTTAGGATTGCATGAAAAAACAAGTCAAATTGACTGGATTTAGCCATACAGGTCAATATCAGACAAACCTTGAACTGAGAATAAAAGTAAAGAGAAAATAGATTAGAAATTATTTAATAACATGGCGTTTGAACATAAGAAGCACTTTAAACTTAACTTGCTGCTTATTCTTAAAGCATTTAGTATTACATCACCCCAATCCAGGAATAATTTTTGTTTCACCAGTCTGTAGGATATCAGTTGATTAACATATATGTGGTTAATTTCATATTACATATGACTCACCAAGGAAAATATGTTTCACTGATGGGCTAGGATACTCTGGATATGGCCAACAATATAATACTTAAGTAATCACAAAATTAAAATGTATTTATTGCATATGACTGCTGTGAATATAGAGCCAGCTTAAGTTTTCCAGACAAGGGGCTGTGGAGAAATAGGCACACTAACACACTGTTGGTGGAGCTGCAGACTCGTACAGCCCCTCTGGAAAGCAGTATGGAGAATCCTTAAAAAACTAGGGATGACTCCACCATATGACCCTGCTATTCCACTCCTGGGTATCTTTCCAGGGGACTTAGAATCAGCACATTACAGTGACACAGCAATATCGATGTTCATAGCAACACAATTTACCATTGCTAGGCTATGGAAACAACCCCGGTGTCCCTCACAGGAAGAATGGATCCAAAAACTGTGGTACATTTATACCATGGAATATTACACAGCAATTAGAAACAATGATATTGCAGTCTTCGAGGGTAAATGGATGGTTATAGAAGAGATCATGATGAGTAAAATCAGCTTAACCCAGAGATCTAAGGGTCGATTGTCTCCACTCATCTGTGGAGGTGGGGACTAGACCCTGGACAATGAGAAAGTTGGTCTAGAAACATGAGTTAAATTCAGATAAGATGTAATGCTTTACAATCTAATACTATTTTTAGAGTTATAATG
>PVKS010001465.1:0-141146 GCA_004027875.1 Aplodontia rufa | reverse complement strand
TTTGAGCAACCTTACAAGATTTTAACAAAACAATATAAAATGTGTATAAGATGCGTATATATTCTGGACATTGCAACTGTCCCCAGGAGTGCCCCCCCAATTACCCTCCCTTACCCCTCCCTTCCCCTTCCCGTTATAACTCTAAAAATAGTATTAAATTGTAAAGCATTACATCTTATCTGAATTTAACTCACTTTTGATACTGAGTCTTAAGTAAAATAAATGTGAAAGTCTAGTGTGAGAGTTTCCCTGCCAGGAATTATCTAATTCAACCATGTGAAATGAGGCATTGCTGTAGTCAATATCAAAATAAGTCTGCTCAGTACTCCCCCAAAGGAGCAGCATGTCAAATCATCTCTTGTCCTAAATAACGTGCCACTGCGGGGAAATAGGAAGGAAAAAGCAGATGATTTTCCTCTGGAGAAAATGTTTGAGTTCATCATGAAAATCCCGTTCAACAGTCTTTTAGACATTTTCTCCTCCAAGCACATGTCTGTTCCCATTCTCCCAGGATTACAGAGCCCTGTTAATAACTCTAATGATTTCACACTGAATGCAAAAAACAATATCTGGGATATTTTCCTTTAAAATGATTTAAGAATCACAGCTTGCTCTACAATATTAGTTAAGAACAATGATGGCTTTTCTTTCATTCCTTTTGTTTTCTTTGGGTTTTTTGTGGCCGTGACTAAACGATCTGATGAGAAGAACTCGAGGAGGTAAAGTTTATTTTGAGGTTCCTTCTTTCAGGGGTCTCAGTTCATAGACAGCAGTCTCCATTCCTCAGGGCTCGAAGTAAGGCAAAGCTTCATGGTAGGTGAGTGTGGCAAAGGAATGTGGCTCAGGGCACGGCCACCTAGAAGCAGAGAGAACCAAGCTCAGCTCACAAATATACACCCCAAAGGCACCCCCAGGAGCCCACCTGCTCCAGCCACACCCTACCAGCCTACAGTTCCCGGATGGGGATTAACTCACTCATCTGGTTAAGGCTGTTAGGACCCAATCATGTCACCTATAAACTTTCCTGGTTCCACACACAAGCTTTTGGGAGATACCTCCTATCTAAACCATGACCCCTTTCTTTCTGGAAAATCAGTAACTCCCTCAAACCCTTGTGAGGGTTGGCAATGCTGGTGTTATAGCAGAAGATTGTCACTGGAGAGGATGCTGTCAATCAAAAGCTAACTGCTCATTCCATTCCTAAACCCTCGTCCTGCCGGGAAATCTGAATTCCCAGAATATCCCACACTCTGTCCCATCATTCTGGGCATTGGAGAGTCTGCTTAATTCTCCTGACCTAAAAGCACTTGAATCACTCATCAATCTGCAATAGCTTCATTCCAAGGAAAACACTAGCCCTTTGGCCGACTGTGTTTCACGTTCCATGGGGACAGCCATTGCAACTCCATCCACATTCTGTACTTAATCTAGTGCACAGGTGTGATGACCCAAAATTTAAAGATCTTCTGTGAACAGGGTCTGAGGATGGAAAGCAGTGGTTGCAATGGTTTGGATGCATCCCCTTCAGAATTCGAGTGTGGAAACTAAAGCACTAATGTACTGGTATTAAGAGTGGCCTGTTAGGAAGAGAGAGTCCTAAGGGACCCACCTGGTGATGCTATGAAATCCTGATGAGGGGAGTCAACGTCTTCTCCACCTTCCATTCCTTCCACCACAGAAGGATACAGGTTTTTCCACTGTAGGACCTAGCAGCACGGTGCTAGCTGCTGGAGGAGACCAGACCCCTCAGCAGACCCTGAACTGAAGGCACCTCGACCTCAGATTGCCACCCTCTAGAAATTTCTATTTGCTGTGAATATCCATTCCATGCTGTTTGGTTCAGCCTCACAGATGGACCAAGACGATTGCCACATGGTGTGTTTCCTTGCTTGACAATGTCTGACTGTTTGTGTAAACTATACAGAAAGCGCCACTTCATGTAAGTGTGGGAAAGAGTACGGGTAAGAGCCGGTTCTTGGGAGGACTCCACTAACATAAGCCAACAACCTTCCTCTAAGGGCATGTTACAAGACTGACTTCTTTCTTTGACCTGGTGGCCAAGTGAAAACCTTTTTAAAAAGTGAATGCAAGTTACAGTTCTATTGCACTCTGTTTGAAATTAAGGATAAGAATATATAATCTTCCATATTAAAAATAGTCTTGTTTAGAGTGCTTAGATTTTGAATGTGATCCTATTGGTATAGTTGTTGCTGGTTATGTCATCCTTTTGAGTTCCCACATTTGAATAATAGACTCCAGTATTTGATAAATACGCTGAGGAACACGGTCAGATGATTTTTCCATGTAGGCTTCTCCTGAAAACTAGTTGCATATTATATTTTGCAAAGCCTGGCTACTTTAAAGGAAAGTCATATAATCAGAAACCCACAAAGACTGTACTAGAGGGGCATGAGATGTTTACTAAGTGTACGACGTTCACAAAATATTTTAGCGGAAGAGGCAACAAGGACGGTTTACTCATATCATTTTCCAAATCAAACACCAACCAGTCACAGAAGCTTTTTTTGTTAGAATATGAAAATAATTATACACAGGAATTCAAATAAAATAGCATGGGAAGTTTCACCGCAATGATCATTTCGGAAGAAGTTATCAGAACTCTCCAATCTTACCTGAACTGCAAGTAGTTTCCTTAAATACACAAAATTAATTTATTTACCTTTATGTTCTAAGTATAACAGCCAAAAAGAAAAAAAGAAATCACATAAAATATTTTAAAAAGCAATTTATATGGCTTTCATATATATTTACTTTTGCAAATGAGAGAAATGTGTACAGTTAATCAACTAGAAAATGCTAATAATGATTTCTGGGTAGTAAAATAAACTGTGATTTTTAACAATTTAATTTATATCATATATCTTTATTTTTCATGGAAAGAGACAAAAAGAGAATCAATTTTTATTTGTTTTTCATCTGGTTCTGATTTCTCCGACACCCAGTTGTATACATGGTGTGGGGGTTGGAACTTGGGCACTAGCACATGCCAGGCCAGTGCTCTAACCACCTACCCATTGCTCCAACCCATGTGTTTTTATTTTAATCTACAGTGAAATTTGATTGCTCATGTTCTTGAAGTAATTCTCAAGATATTCCAAATAAATATTTTTATCTGAACTTGTCAGCTATTTCTTATTTTCTTTATCAATATTATTTAAATAGAACTTTGAAAAATCAAAAATAGCAATTTAGCTTCTTTTTTTCTCAATGGACCTATTTATACACTAAAAGAGAAATGTGAGATAGTTAGTGTCTTAATAATTCAGTACATTACTTATAATAAATACAGACCAATCATTTAAAAGCAATAATTGATTTCATTTTTCATTGTTAGTTTAATTGTCTATTGTTATTCCTATGAAAGACAATCTCCTCTGTTTCCCCATAGTGGGTAGAAGCAGTTTAATGTTTAGAGCGATTTACCTTGGATCTACTATGAAAATAGCACCTGGTACCTATGATGATTAGTCTTTTCAAATGTTTGAAAAAGTTATGTTTCTCTATTTTATGCATTATTTCAGTGATCCAAAGCTACATGTGTGATGAAAAACAAAATATGGTATAGATATACACAATGAAGTTCTACCCAGCCATAAAGAATGAAATCATGGCATTTACTGGTAACTAGATGGAACTGGAGAACATCATGCTAAGGGAAATAAGCCAGGCTCAGGAAATCATGGGTCAAATGTTTGCTCTCACATGCAGAGGTTAGACCGGAATAAGGAGGAAAATAGGGGCAGGGGATGGAGAACCCATGAGCATAGAAGGGAGAGGAGTAGAGGGAGGGGAATGGTGAGGGGGAAGGGGAAGGAAAGAGAAGCTACTGGGGCCTGAAGTCAGAAAATCACTTTCCACCTATGCATGATTATGTCAAAATGAACCCAACTATTAAGTATAAATATTATGCACTAATAAAACATTTTAAAAAAGGAAACCAATAATCACCTAAGAGTGCATGGAAAAGAAAGAGAAAAGAACTCCAAACTAGTTGCTTTCCAACGCAAGGCAACAGTGGACTAAATCGCACTGAGCACGGTAAGGACCGACACGTAAGTGGAGAGAGTAGTTCACCAAGTTCCTTTCAGATGCGTTCCAGTGGTCAAGCAACATTAATCTCAACAATATAAATGGCAGGGAAAGGAACAGATCTTCATTCCTAAGAGCCATTTTTCCGTGGTTAAATCTCTTGATGTATAAATCAAGATGGATTTTAACTCCTATAAACAAAAATCAAACACCAAATAATATTTGATGTAGGCAAAACACATGTATTATAATAAAATATATGCTACATTTTAGAACAATTTTAGGCAGTACTATATTGTGCTTGAGACTGAAGAAAAATTCTATACTCTGAATCATGAACCAACTTCACGCTATTAGAAATAAAAGTGTCCTCCAAACGAATGAAAACTGACATTCTTGTCTGAACAGAAACAGTCTGTAAAAAATTCTGATTTTTTAATCATTTCAGTACATGCATGAGGACATTTGGAAACATCTGGTTTTAATGATGTCCAGAAAACATTCCAAAATGGTGGGGTCTAGATGTTGAGATATGTAAAACAGCACTTCTTGTTAATTTTAATAAACGGAATGCATAAAGTGGATAAATTCATGCTAGACAAAGATGGAAAATGTTATTTTTGAGGTTCTTTGAAAAAACACTCTCAAAATGAATTTAAATACCTGGATTACACACTGTCTGATGAGTAATTGCTTAACTTGCTGATCTGAAATCAAAGTCACAATTGATTTTCATCCAAGATTCTTGACAAACTGAAATAAATGGTACCAGTTCAAGCCATTATGGTACAGCATAATTGAGAATAGGTCTCCAGAACAACAGCCTCTATACTATTAAGTGGGACAAAAATTAAACTTGGCTTTGACTCAATGACATCAGAATTTTTATTGTTGGAGTTTTAACTTAGATAAGGAGAGCATCCTAAACTTTCAGTAGTTTTCATAGACCAATGTTAGGTGAGATAACAATTACTATGTAGGAATTGTGAAATTAATTTATAATTAATTTAGACTAGAGTATCAGTCATAGGAATTGTACCAATTTTGTCTAGGTTCTGTAATGAATGGGCATGTGTGGAGATATGTTATGAGCAAGAGATTGTTTTAGAATGTGGAACTGATGGAAAGATTTGCCCTCAAGCATATGCACAATCTTAGCTCTTCACCTCCTGAAAAAAGAAAGTAAATCTAAGGGTTGATTTTATGGGTAATTAAATGTGGTTCATGTCATCCAAGTTGCTTTGCTTTATAAGATATTTATTTAAGAGTCACATAACTCTGGCTATAGAGAACATCATCTTTACTACTTTGCTTTGGAAAATTCCTTATCTCCTATGTAAATTATGTATTTGAGGAAGTGATCACAAATTGGAACAAAAATTGGAGGCTCCTTTCCTGAAAGCAAAGCAAAACCCTTAGTTATGTATAGTTGTTGCCTTCATTGAATTATTAAATTAATTTTTTCTTGAAAAAGGAAAAAAAATCTCTCTTCAATCTGGGGGTGTTGGGTGAAGGAGTTGAATGAGTTGGTAGGGGGAGGACTTTTGAAGAATCAGCTCCCTAGGACATTGACTGCGGTAGTCATAGAAAGTTATAAAACAACAAAAAATATTTTATTGGAAACTTCCCAAAGTGTACCAAGCACTGTCCTGCATGCTTGGCAAACATTATGTTTCCTGATTTTTATAGCAACTCTGATGCAGATATTATTCTACTTTACAGGTAAAGAAACTGAGGCCAGATCAGTTAGGATTCTTGCGTAAGAATATAAAGATAATAAGCAGTAGAGTGAATGTACTGCTCTTCATTTGGTGGTAACAGAAAGTTTAAAAACTAAAATTTTTGAGGTAAGGAAGATTTTTAATTTGATGCCATCCCATTTATTGATTGTTTTTCCTTTTATTTCTTGTCCTTTGGGGGTCTTTTTCAGGAAGTCAGGTCCTGAGACAATGTGGTGGAGTGTTGGCCTACCTTTTCTTCTGGTAGGTGCAGGGTTTCTGGTCAAATTCTTAGGTCTTTGATCCACTTTGAGTTGAGTTTTGTGCAGGGTGAGAGATAGAGATTGAGATTCATTTTATTATACATGGATTTCCAGTTTTCCCATTGAAATAATCATATGATTCTTGTTTTTAAGTAAAGCTTCCTCACAGCAAATGAAATAATTAAGAGCATGAAGAGAGAACCTATGAAATGGGAAAAAAATCTTTGCCCCTGCACCTCAGACAGGATATTAATATTCAAGATATACAAAGAACTTAAAAAACTTAACATCAAAAACAAAAAATAAACGTCCTAATCAATAAATGGGCAAAAGAACTGAACAGACACTTCTCAAATGAAGAAATAAAAATGATCAGCAAATCCATGAAAAAATGCTCAACATCTCTAGCATTTAGAGAAACTCAAATTACAACTATGCTGACATTTCACCTCACTCCGGTTAGAATGGCAAGAAGCAAGAATACGAAAAAGAAATATTGACAGGGATGAGGGAAAAGGGATGCACTTATATATTATTGGTAGGACTGTAAACTGGTACAGCCACGCTGGAAAGCAGTTGGGAGATTCCCTAAAATAACTTGGAATCGATTCACCATTTGACTCAGCTTTCCCATTCCTTGGTATATTTCCAAAGGACCTAAAAGCAGCATAGTAGTAGGGTGCTTCAGCCACATCAATGTTCAGAGCAGCTCAATTCACAATAGCTAAGTTATGGAATCAACCAAGGTGCCCTTCAACTGATAAAAAGGAAAAGAAATGGTGGCATATACACACATTGGAGGAGCACTCAGCTGCAAGGCTGAATGGCATTACGTCAAGTTCCTGACAAACAGATGCAACTGGAGGGTGTCGCGCTACGTGAAATTAGCCAGGCTGACAGAAAACAAAGGTCGATTGTTCTCTCTGATATGTGGAAGCTAACCGGAAGTAAGGAAAAGGATTCAGGAGTAGTGAAAGGGGAAGGAAATGGAGGTGGGATGAATGAAATTGGGAAAGTTAATGAAAGGAATTAGATTTAACTTGCTCAATTTTTTTTCAAAAATTTTAGTGCATAATAATTATGAAGGATGGCGATTTCACTGTGTCATTTTAGGGATGACAAATAATAAAATTTGATCAACTTTATTCCCCAGTAGCTCCCTCTACCTTCCTCTCCTCCCTTTCCCTGTTCCCCTTTCTCTACCTTTCTGGTTCATTTGTGAGACCCATTTTCCCCCTTTTTTCTCTCTGACTTCCACATATGAGAGAAAACATACAGCCCATTGTGGTTCAGATCTGTAATGCTCCTGAAAACTCATTTACTAAAAGCAGGATCCCAGTGCAGCAAGGATCAGAGGAGGCAGCATCAGCACCAGGAGGGCTCTGACCTCATCAGTGCCTGAGTTCACTGATGGTTGAGTGGATAACTGGGGGGTAGAACTTGGATGGAGGAAGAAGGTCACTGAAGGTGGCTCTGGTAGGATCAATACCATCCCTAGTTCCTTCTGCTCCTCTCTGTTTTTCCTGGCTGTCATGATGTGAGGATTCCTCTGCCAAGGCTTTCCTTTATGGTATTCTGCTTCAGCCCAGAGCAATGGAGTTCAGCAGATCACAGACTGAGACATCCAAAACCGTGAGTCCAAATGAACTTCTTCTCTAAATGGATCATTTTTTTTTTAAAGAGAGAAGGACAGTGAGAGAGAGAGAGAGAATGAATCAATTTTTATTGAGTTTTACACATGGCTTTTGTTGCTCCAACACTTATTTGTGTACGTGGGTGCTGGGGTTTGAACCCGTGTACTTCAACATGCCAGGCAAGTGCATTAACCACCAAGCCACCGCTCCAGCCCCTCTAAATGGATCTTATCGGGCTTCTTTGTCCCAGAAACACAAGGTTGACTAGCGCATGGCCCTTGACTTTCTAACTCTGACTTATTTTGCTCAATATGATGTTCTCCAGTTCTATCCATTTTTTTCTGCAAATGATGGAATTTCATTCTTCTTTCAGGCTGAGTAATACTTTGTTGTGGCCACAGACCACATTTTCTTTATCCTTTCACCTACTGACAGGTTGGTTCTAGTCGGTCATCGTGAATCATGCAGCTGTAAGCATGGGAAGGCAGGTGTTGCTGTAGTGCGATGACTTTCTTTGAAATAAGTATCAAGGAGTGGGGTAGCTGCATGTACGGGGGCTCTGCATATAGTCTTTAAAGGACCTCACCACTGCTTCCATAGGGGCATTCCACCAACAATGCATGGGAGTTCCATTTTCCCTCATCCTCATTTATTGTGGTTTTCCTGTCGATTGCCTTTCTAACCCTAGTGTTAGGAATACTCCAGTTTACAGTGTTCTCCAGATAGACCTACTCATTTATTTTAGTCACCTGCCTGTAGGTCACTATCTGTACCCATTGGCATTTGATATTGTGACACTGACACTGAAGGAAAGAATGAATCAGCCCAAACAAAGTGATAGACACAGAAAGTAGAGAAAGAATGGTTGTTGGAAGAAAATCTGGAGGAGTATATTCAGTACTTTTGATAAGAGAGTCATCCACCCAGCCACCCACACTCGTGGTCAACTTGTCAAGTATGACCCTAGTATAGGAACAGGCACATTCAAGTAACTTAACCTAAAACTAGTTTATATTTGAATTATATAACTCCTATCACCCTGTATGAAAGCACCAAGAAGCTTAGTTTCTGTAAGAAGGATCTCTGCCAGGTACATAAAAAAAAAGTCTAGTGTATCACTGTTATTAGATATAAAATATAATAATGTGCTATTTAAAATTTTCTAGACACCATATGGAACAGAAGGAAAAGAGATAAAATTATGATTCCATTTTAATATGTATATATAATAATTTAATATATAATCGATCACAACTTTAATATTATTTTCATTCTTTGAAGTTCAGTATAAATATTTTCACATTTGGCACATGTCAATTTGTATGAGCCACATTTCCAGTGCTTAGTAAGCACACCCAGCTAGTGACTACACACTGGATACGATAGTTTTCTTAATCTTTGTAAAACTGTGTTTCTCATCTTAAGGTGTGTTTTTGTTTTCTTTTGGCTACTGGGGATTGAATCCAGGTGTGCTCAACCACTGATCCATGTCCCCAGCAGTTTTTATTTTTTATCTTGAGACAGAGTTTTGCTAAGTTGCTTAGGGCCTCACTAAGTTTGTGGAGCTGACTTTGGACTTGCCATCCTCCTGTCTCAGCCTCCTGAGCTTCTGGAATTGCAGGCATGTGTTTTCATGCCTGCCTCTCATCGTAAGTTTTAAACTGTCCTTTCAGAGTCTTGGGTATTAAGTCATTGATGGTGCTTCTCAGTGTGATGTAACGTGGATTACAGATAATACGGCACTTGGTTTATGAAGTAAACAGGCAGATTGTATAACTTACTAATTACTCTTGTAGATTTGCCTAAACTTCCAGCCGATCTAAAGTCTTTCTCTCCTATTGGCGATTCCTGTCTCTTTGCCTTGATTATGAGGATGATCATGGCACATTTTTTCCTAAGCTTTCCTTTTATCTTATATTCGATCTTTATTTTGGTTTTTAGAGATCATTAATTCGAATTCTATAAAAGATGCTGGCCATTTTCTCTAAATCCTATGAAAAATAGCCTGGCATCTTCTTTAAACAGTCTTTCTCTGCCATGCTGTCTCCTTAAAAGGGCTGTGGAGTTGTTCCAGCTGTGTCTCTGACCATCGGCGTCTGTTCTAATAGTTCACGACAAACGTTGAACACTCTCCTGTCACTGGTGAATAGAACTGCCCACAGGCACCCTCATGCTTTCCTTGTTTAACACTGCCATCAAAGGGAAAAGGGACCCTCCCCTCACCAGCCTGCTCTTCCTGGGTCCCTTGCTTTCTGAAAGTGATCCTCAGCAAAAATCCAGCCTGTTCAAATTACAGTACCCAGCATTGCCCACATTCTTCTGGCGGAGAGCTGTGTTTTACATACTGAAATGTCATTCATCTTGCATTATTTACTGCTCGTTTAAACGGACTCTTTTCCAAGATGCTGTTGAAATGAAAACAATAACGGAAAGTTCAGTTAGGAAAAAGAGCCCACTAGCAGTTCTCGCTTCACAGTCCATTGCGTCTCGCAATCAGCAAACCGTGGTGCTCGCTCAAAGTAATTTAGACTAATGGTTTGTTAAGAGGCAACCCAAAGAGGGTGTCATTGTGGAATAATGCAAACAGAGCTCATTTCCTCGTCAGGCAGTCACTGGAAAAAAGCTTGCAGAGATCTTGGGAAAAACAAAAAAGCAAACAAACAAACAAACAAACAAACAGAAAACTCCTGTGAGCACTTTTCCCAGGCCTTCTTCCAACAGGCAGGCTGTTCTGCAGGCAGAGGAAAACGGTTTCTGTTGCTATGTCCTAGAAGAGCAGCCACATCTCGAGACACCAAGTCTACTCTGGGAATTCAGTCAACAATCACTGATAAATCGATTAAACAAGTGTATATATCAAAGCCTTGAGCTGTAACATTGCACTAAATATGAACCCAGACTATTTGAAATTTTAACAGATTAATAAGTACTGATATCATGATGTAAAGAAATACTAATACTAAGGTATTCTAGAAAGATATGGAATCCCAACAGAGGGACACACTATAAACAGTGAATCACAGAAGCAGGAGTATGCACTTAATAATAAGGAATTCAGCCATGCAGAGGAAATTCAGCTATTAGCTCACCGTTTTTATCCTGGTGTGCAAAGCCAGCTCTCTAGGATGTTCTGTTCACGCAAACACCAAAAAAGCATTTTGATAAAACCTGTGTGTCCTGATAATGAGGCTACTCAAAGTGATCCCGCCCACATTGCACACAGTACACTTGAATTCAGTGTCAGGAGTGATATACACTTTTTTTTAGAGGACTTTCGGTCATTAGTTAGATAAAATACAGGCAACATTATGCTAGTATGCTAACATATTTTCTTGTTATAAGAAAAAACAAACCTGGGTCCCTATCTAGACCATTTCCCTCGTTCTAAAAGTTAATAGATTTACGTCTCAACTATATCTCCTTTCTTCTTTTGTTTTTACTTATTGAAGTTAATTGAGAAATAAAAACTATATGTGTATATATTCAAAGTACACAGGGTATGCTTCAGTATGCATGTTCCCTCGGAAATCATCGCCACCATGAGCTGAGCAATGTGGTTCGTTGCCTGTGTGTGTGGTATGAAGAGCTCAGACTCCCAGAACAGTGCAAGTGTAGAACACATTGTAATGAGCTACGGGGACTGCACTGTCGATGAGGCCTCCAGAGCTTTTTCACATTGAGAGTGCAAGTTTGTACCATCTGATCAACATCCCCTGCTCCCCCATCCTTCTGCCCTACTCCTCGTAACTGCTCTTCCACTCTGTTAAGTTAAACTTTCCGCATTTCACATACAGTTAAGATCATGCGATATTAAACTTTTTGCATCTAGATTATGTTATTTAGCAAATATCACCCAGGTGTTGATGCAAAGAGCAGCATTTTCTGCTTTTCTTTTTCTTCTTGACAATATAAAATGTATACCTACATTCAGGTTGCTGTGTGATATTCTGATAAATGTATACACCTCATGTCATTTAAATTAGGATGAGCATACATAGCTCCTCTATTGTTCATTTCTGTATGATGAAAATGCTCACAATCTTTTCTCCTAGATTTTTTGAAATATGCAGTATGTTATCGTTGTCCAGAGGTACCATACTGTTTTTAGGACAGAATAATATTCCTTCGTGCATACACGGCACGTTTTCTCTGCCTGCTCATCCACTGTCACATGTTATGTTGCTGTTGGTTTGGGCTGTTGTGACCAGTGCTGCAGAGACCGAGGGAGTGAGGATGTCTCTTTGGGAAATCATTTCAATTCTTCTGGATCAATTCCCGTAAGTGAGATTGCTGGGTCAAGTGAGGGTATTACTCTTCCTTTTTTGGGGAGCCTCTATGCTGTACTCTGCCTGCTCCATTTCCACCATAGCACCTCATAGTACATGAGTTTTCCTTTTATCTACATCTTCTACATCTTCACTGATACTCATTTCCTCTAGACTTTTGGATAATAGTGATCTTAACAGTTATGCAAGGATATCTTATTGTGATTTTGGTTGGCATCTCCTTGATGATTAATGGTGCTGAGATTCTTTTCAAATACCTGTCCACCATGCATATGTCTTAGATGGAAAAGTATTTATTTATTATTTTTGCCTATTTTTTTAATTTGTTCATGATAGAATAGCCAAAACATTACTAAGCAGGAAAGAGGAAGCAGGAGGTATCTCAATTCCTGCCTTGAAATTACACTACAGGGCTATCATAACAGAACGAGCAGGTATTGGTATCAAAACAGAACTGAAGACCAGTGGAACAGAATAGAAGATACTGAGATGAACCCCGAATCTTTAGCTATCTGATATTTGATGAAATGGGCAAAAGCATAGTTTGGATGAAGGATAACCTGTTCAACAAATGGTGCTGGACAACCGGACAGCCATACGCAGACAACTGAAATTGGATCCTTACCTCTCACTCTGCACAAAAATCAAATAAAAATGGTTCAAGGATCTGGAAATAAAACCAGCAATTTTTGCCTATTTTTAATAGTCTCATTTGCTTAGTTTTGTTTTTGTTTGTTTGTTTGTTTTTTGCTATTGAGTTAGGAGCTGCTTGTGACTGTGTGACTGTTGGGTGCTAACTCCTGATCAGGTATATGGCTTGCAAACATTTCTGCCATTCTGTTGTCAGCCTTTTCAGTTTGTCAATTGATTCTTTTGCAGTGCAAAGACTTTTCAGTTTGATGAAATCGAATGTGTTTGTTTTTGCTTTAGTTAATTTTGAGTTTGGTGTCTGATTTAAAAAATTATCACCAGGATCAATATCACAGAGCTTCAACCCATGTTTTCTTCTAGAAGATTTGTAATTCCAGGTCCTATATTTAAGTACTTTAATCCATTTTGAGGATTTACATATTTTTATATTTTTTTGGTATTTGCTTTTCTTTTATATGGGGCTGTATGGTGTAAGACAAAGAGATTTGAATTTAATTATTTCCTTTCCTTTTCTCTTCCTCCTTCTCCTCCCCCTCCTCTTCCTCCTCCTCCTCCTCCTCCTCCTCCTCCTCTTCTTCTTCTTCTTCTTCTTCTTCTTCTTCTTCTTCTTCTTCTTCTTCTTCTTCTTCTCCTTTTTCTTCTCCTTCTTCTCCTCCTCCTTTTCCTTCTTCTCCTTCTCTTCCTCCTCCTCCTTCTTCCCCCCATCCTTCTTCTCCTTCTCCTCCTCCTCCTCCTTCCTTTTTTTTTGCATGTACATACCTAGTTTTTCTACAACCCTATATTAAAGAGATTTTTCTTTCCTGAACGTGTCTTTCTGGCTTATTTGATGAAATTATTTGGCCGTATATGTGTGAATATATTTCTAGTCTATCTGTTCTTCTTCTTTGGACCATGTCTATTTTTACACCAGTGACTACTACAGTTTTATCATTTGAAGCCATGAATCCTGCTTTGTTCTTTATGCTCAAGATGCTTTATTGACTCGGTGGCTGCTGTGGTTCCATAAGTGAGGACTGCACCCCTACCTCCTCCCCTTTCTAGAGAGTCAACTGGGCAGGGGTGTCTCCCACATCCTTGGAGGATCTGAGGAAACCCGGATACTGAGGAACATGGCTTCCTCTGATCCTGGGTTTCCGCTCACAGTTCATTCAAGCCTGATGCTGGGGAGAGTGCAGGGAATGCAATTAAGACCTTCTTGATCTCTTGGGTGTAACTGTAAGGAGCTACTTATGATCCAACCACTCTGTTACCCAGCTCTCTCCTCCAAAAGGGGAGAGAAAGGTTCTTTCTTTCCTGCTTTCCAAACAAGAACCCACATAAGAAAGACTGGAGTCTGCAGAGACAAAGCTTCCCACTTCAATATGGATTCCTCTTTCCCAGGCTGGCAGAGGAGCTCTTAGGGTGGACAATCAGCAAGGTGCGCGCCAGGGTCAAAGCAGCAGCTTCCATCTTACACTGAGTTTGAAACCATTGGCTTTCTCCACTTCTGGGCTTTGGCTCCAATTCTATTACATGATGTCAAATGTTTCTTTTAACTCTACATGCCTATTTTATTTGAGTTATCTTTCATTTTACTTCAACCTGAATTTCCCCCTCAAATCCCAAAGTGGCCAGGGTTCTAAGTTTCCTTTTTGGGGCCTCATGACACACAGATGACCACATTTTAAGGTTTCCTGCACAAGTTAGATGTAATTTTTACCTGTAAGCTCAACACAAGTTACTTTATAAAGGGCATAAGATCCGACTCAGCCATAATATTTCACGATAAAAAACTTTTGGAAATGAAATATAGATACAATTATTTTATGAAAACTCATTAGTAAATGTGTTGATGAGAACAACTACATGCATATTTATTTGAACTTTAAATGCTAAGCAACCTTTTTTGTGAAACAAAAGTATCACTGTGGTTTAAAAATGAGATATTTTGTGACAGGTGCCATGACTCACATCTGTGATCTCAGGAACACGGAAGGCTGAGTCAGGAGGATCGCAAGTTCCAAGCCAGTGGGGACAATTTAGTGATACCTTGTCTCAAAAAATAAAAAAAGGACTAGGAATGCAATTCAGTGATAGAGGGCCCTTGGGTTCAATCCCTAGAACCAACGAATGAATGAATAAAATGCAATAACTTGCGTGCTTATTCCCAATGTTGATTAGACTTGCCAGATCTTAAGATTTGTAGTGGTGGGGAGGGAAAGTCACTGAGCTCATGAGCAGTTGCTGAGGAGAGAAGAATATGGCCCTTAGTAAAGAGTTAGGCAAAAGTTTGTCTGCTTTCAGAGTTGGAATGAAAAATTTTCCATCGAGGATTTCGTATTAACCAGCATATCAGGCTGGGCTGAACATGATCTGTTCCTGTGATCACTCAAAACAAGAGCATGCTACTCACCCTCAACTGTGATTACGATCCACTGAGAAACACCCACTGCCACAGCCTCTCAGATACAGTTGTCCTCTACCTTCACCAGCAAGAAAAGCTACTCTCAGAGACAGCACCCCAGAGCCATTCCGCAGACGGCTTTGCTTTGTAGCTGTGCCATCTTGACATCCTCACATGCACACTTGTCTCGGCTGCTATTTTTTTAAAACCCAGTTACATCTCTGCATTCCCACTCACAGAACCGCTGCTGGTTCCTGACAAACTCCAACAACACTGGGCATAATTACTATCATTCCAAAAGATTTCAGAATCCTCTGTGTACAGATCATTCAGTATTGACAAAGACTGCTAGCCATCATCAATGGTTTAAAATTCTGAGTGTTATACAAATACATGAGTTTGTATATAACTCAAATGCACATAATAAAAATTAAAGTAAAATTCCACTGGTCTTCCATGCCTAAAACATTCCTAATGTTATTTTTGCATTTCCTCCCATTAATATTTTATGAACATTCTAGGATGTAATTGCTTTAATTTTCCAATATTGGGGTCATATTCTTTTTCATTATCATTGTTCCGTTTGGTACTTTATTTTTCCTCTATAATATCACTTACAGATATTACCACGCTAGGTCTGGGTACTTTTTCTCTATCTGTAGTTTGTTTAGATGTATGATCTTTAGCATATCTGCTATTGAGGGAAAAGCAAATTGCTTTATGACCGGGGTATTGCAAACAGTGCTATAATAGATACCTTTGCGTATATTTAGAAAATTGCATACAATTTTTCTATTGCAAATTTCTGAAGTAGAATTTCTGAGTAGAAGAGCTTATAAAAGTTTACTTTTAGCACATCCTGACAAATTTCCTGCCAAAGACCACAACCATTCACACTCTGTCAATATGTGCCAGTGCCTATGGCTCCCTGCCTTGGTCCAAACCAGGCTGCACTGCCCTTTATCTGTACTCAACAGGGAGGGGGCATGCAGTCCTGAGCGGGTTTAGTTTGTGATTATTTTTGAGTGAGACTGAGAATTTCTCTCCCTGTTTCTACACATTTTATGACTTTTGAATGAACCATTTATAGCCTTTGATGATTGAACTTAGTTGCTGGTCTCTCTCCTTCTTTTGATTTACAACATAAAATTATAAAATGACATTACTAGTGCTTTGTCATGTTTTGATAGTTTACTTTTGAAAAATTTCATTGATAGCATGTTTTTCCAAGCTGATTTTTGTTTTAATTGAATTATTAATTCTTCAGACCTTTGTTTTCGCTTCTGTGTTCTGTGCCATGCATGAAAAATCTTATTGTTTAATAATTCTTCCTGGTTTCCTCCAAAGTTTCTGTATTTTACTCCAATATTTCTATATTTCCTCTATACTTCATCCAACTACATTTTATTTGTGTTTAATTGGTGAAGTAGAACATTTTTGCATTTAACATGAAAACGTTTAAATATACATCAGTTTTAAAATTTTTACGTTGAGTGCCCATATACCCACCACCAAGGTTGTACAATTCGCATGTTAACAATTTCACACTTATCACACATCTTTCCATCTATCAATCTTGAGCAATGTAAAGTTTTTTTAGTTTAATATCACCACAGCATTATTTCTAAATCTACCGTATTATTTTGTTACTTTTCATTTTTTATTATTGCCTTTTGTTTTCTGTCTAGAAGCGCTGTTTATTTTTTAGCATCTGCATTTAGAAAGTATGCAGAATACAGTTACTATTCTTCAAATTCATAAATAACATACTTACAATTTACCTTTTTAAATTTATTCATGTTAGCTAATAAGAAATCTTTCACTATGAAAAAGAAGGACATTGCAGGCCTATATTTCCACCTACTTCGATTTGTTACATCTCTTCTAAATTTACCTTCTTGGGTTGGTAACATTTCCATTTCTATAAGTGCTCCATGTTTATTCTTAGGTTTAATTAGTGGGGTTCAGTGCTCCGTGGTATATTTTTTAAATCCACTTTTCCATTCCTGAGGTCCCCAATTTATCTCTCCTTTGGCTGAGTATTTCTGCCTCATGCTCTGCCTGTTTGATAGTGTTTCCTAGACTAACTTCTTTTCTCTGCCTTTGTTTCATGAGAACATGGAATCCCTAGATCACTCTTCCTTTCCCCGTAGCTCCGTGGGCACAGATGCACGTTGCTGTGTCTGGGAACGACAGTGGGACAGTCTAGGTCAGCCTGTTTCCCTCTCCTAGGGGCCTCTCTGGGTCCACCAGAGGTCTTGCTGCTGCTGTGCTGAAGTTCATCGTGTCCATCAAGAGGCAAGAGTGGCTGCTACACATCATTGACTGCTCCTAGCACACGTCCAACACTGCCCAATAGCGTTCCACAGTCTATTCTTTAAGAAAGTATCACTTTCAAGATGTTTCCTTAACTCTGCTCTTTGATGATCAGATTAGATGAAATTCTAATTGTTCGGACTAGATCCCCACTGACGTTTATGTTGATCACCTGGGCTTCTATTCTCTGCTTTTCATTGTATTTGCAGCGTTTGTCCCCAAGTCCCTGGTTCACCTTTCAGCAGAATCTGTACCCCGTTTTCCTTACCTGGGGTTAATTTCTGAATGATTCGATTTTACCTCACACTCTCCCCAAACTCCGTTTGCTTATTTTCTATTCCCTGTTGGTGAGAGTAATTATCCCTTCGTTCATTAATCAAGTGTCATTTTTGAGTTTCCTTAAAGTGAGGCATGCACTGCTTAACCTGCGATTAAGGAGGACTGTTTTTCTGCAAATGTCCAAGTGTAATTCTTCCAATCCCACTGTGTCCCCTGTGTTCTGTTAGCTGTGTTTTATCCCCACTCTTTTTGCATTTATTTTTATGAGAGAGAGAGAGAGAGAGAGAGAGAGAGAGAATCAGTAGAGAGAGAGAGAAACAGTTTTCTTTTCTCACCGGGCCTTTGTTTCTCTGACACTTAGTTGTGTATGTATGTGGTGCTGGGTTTTGAACCTGGGTCCTCACGCATGCCAGGGAAGTGCTCTACTGCTGATCTACCACTCCTGCCCTCTTTCTGCATCTTTTTTTAAAAAATTTTATTCAATAAAGATGGTCTTAAATTAGGAGGGATTCATTGTCAAACAATCAAGAACAAAAGTGTAATGAGAGAACAAGCCAAGGCTGGTGCCAGACCATGCTTTCCCCCAGTGGTTCCCCATAGTTCCATGTTTCCCCCTACTTAAACCCCAAATTAATTGGACTTCTCTTGGAAGCCAGAGGTTCCCCTCTGATAAGATTCCCCCATACTGCCTCCCTCCAGTCTCTTTGATGTCTATCCTTTTCCCTTCCCTGCTCCATACCCCCTTCCCTATGTCCCCCAGGAACCTAAGCAGGGTTCCCCATGATCGTGTAAAAACTCATACATTTTGAGGTTATTATTAGCTTAGCCATCTAACATACTGTTTCCAGATGTATTCTAGCTTCCACAAATGAGAGAAAAACATTCGGCCCTTGAGTCTCCGAGTTTGGGATACTTCACTTAGCATAATTTTTTCCATCTCCAACCATTTGGCTGCAAATGCCATAATATCATTTTCTCTAATGGCCAAGTAGTAGTCCATTGTATATATGTAACAAAGTTTTTGAATCCACTCATCAAGCGAGGGGCATCTGAGTTGGTTCTATGATTTAGCTATAGTAAATTGAGCTTCTATAAACATTGAACAAGCTGTATCTTTATAATATGTCAATACTAGCTCTTTTGGGAACATACCCAGGAGTGGGATAGCTGGGTCAGAAGGCGGTTCCAGCTCTAATTTTTTGAGGAGTCCCCACCCTGCTTTCAGAGTGGCTGAACCAGTTTGCAGTCCTACCAGCAGTGTGACAGTGTTCCTCTTTTCCCACATCTCCTCCAGCATCTGTCATTGTTCCTATTCTTCATTTTTTGTCACTCTCACCAGAGTGGGTTGGAATCTCAGTGAAGTTTTGATTTGCATTTCTCTTATTGCTAGCAATGTAGAGCATTTTCTCATATGTTTATGGGCTTTTTGGACTTCCTCCATTGAGAAGCTTCTTTTTAGTTCCATAGCCCATTTATTAATTGGATTATTTGTGATTTTGATGTTTAGTATTTTGAGTTCTTTGTATATTCTGGATATTAGCCTTCTGTCCGAGGTGTAGCAGGCAGAATTTTTCTCCCATTCTGTAGGTTCTCTCTTGAGACTCTTGACTAAATATTTAGCTGTGCAAAAGCTTTTTAGTTTAATTGCATCCCATACATTTATTCTTGATTTTACTGCTTGTGCCATGGGAGTCCTGTTAAGGAAGGCTGTGCTGACCATATGTCATGTGATGTTGGTCCTATTTCTTTTTCAAGCAATTGTAGAGTTGCTGGTTTAATATCCAGATCCTTGAACCATTTTGATTTAACTTTTGAGCAGGGTGAAAGGTAAGGATTCAATTTCAGTTGTCTACATATGGCTGTCCAATTTGTTCAACACCATTTGTTGAATGGGCTACCATTTTACCACACTATGCTTTGGCCCCCTTTATCAAATATCAGATAGTTAAAGGTACGAGGGTTCATCTCAGAATCCTCTATTCTATTCCATTGGTCTTCCATTCTGTTTTGATACCAATATCAAGCTGTTTTTGTTTCTATAGCCTTGTAGTGTAATTTCAGGTCAGGAATTGAGATACCCCCTGCTTCCTCCTTCTTGCTGAGCAATGTTTTGGCTATTCTGGGTCTTCTGTTAATCCATACCAATTTGAGTATTGCTTTTTCTATATCCATGAAGAATGATGTTGGTATCTTGATAGGGATTGCATTAAATCTGTGTAGGACTTTGGGTAAAATGTCTATTTTGACGATATTGATTCTACCTAACCGTGAACATGGAATGTTTTTCCATCTACTCAGATCTTTTATAATTACTTTTTTGAAGTTCAACAGTTTTTGTTGTATAGCTCCTTGACATCCTTTGTGAGATTCATGCTCAAGTGTTTCATTTTCTTGGAGGAGACAGTGAAAGGGACAGACTTCCAGATTTCTTCTTCAATGGCCTTGTTGCTAGACTATAAGAAAGATAATGATTTATTGGTGTTAATCTTATAACCAGCCACTTTGCTGAAATTGTTTATAAGCTCTGGAAGTCTTCTGGTCAGGCTTATAGGGTCTTCTAGGTAGAGGATCATGTTATCAGCAAATAGAGACCACTTGACTTCCTTTTTTCCTATTCATATTCCTTTGATTTCCTTCTCTTGTCTGATAGCTCTGGAAAGGGCTTCAAGGACTAGATTGATTAAGAGTAGCTAAAGTAGACAGCTTTGACTTGTTCCTGAACTAAGTGGAAATGCTTTCAGTCCTTCTCCATTGAGCATACTGTTTGGTATGGGTCTGTCATAAATGGATCTTACATAGCTAAAATATCTTCCCTTGATCCCTATCCTGTCCAGGGTTTTGAGCATAAAAGGATGTTGAATTTTATCAAAGGTCTTTTCTGCATCAATTGAGATGATTATATGATTTTTATTTTTAATAAAACATGTTTAAGTGGTGAATTACATTTATTGATTTGCGAATGTTGAACCGGCCCTGTTTACCTGTAATGAAGCTCACTTGATCATGATGTATTATCTTTTTAATGCACTTTTGGATCCAATTAGCTAGAATTTTATTAAGGATTTTTGCATCTATGTTCATCAGGGAAATTGGTCTATAGTTTTCTTATCTTGATGAGTCTTTTTTAGATTTTGGTATCAGTGTTATATTTGCTTCATAAAAAGTATTTGGAGATTTTCAATGTCTTCCGGTGTTAATGTGGGGTGTCATATGTGGCCACGTATCTGTTCACATCTTCCAGATTATCAAACTTGGCAGAGTATAAATTTTCAAAATAATTTATAATAATCTTTTGGATATTAGTTGAGTCTGAGGTGACATCTCCCATTTTCGTCTTTGATTTTATTGATTTTGCTCCATTTCAATCTTCTTTTTGGTGAGGTTGGAAAGGTTTCTCTTGATTTTGTTTATTTTTTCCAAGAGCCAACTCTTTGTTTTGTTGATAATTTATATTTTTTTTGTTCTCAATTTCATTAATTTTAGCTCTGATTTTAGTTATTTCCTGTCTTCTATTAGGTTTTGTATTGGCTTGTTCCTCATTTTGTAGGAGTTTGAGTTGGAGCATAAGACTGTTTATTTGGGCTCTTTCCAGATTTTTGATGTATGCACTCAGTGCTATAAATTTACCACTTAAGAATGCTTTCATACTATCCCAGAGATTTCAATATGTCATTTCATCGTTCTCATTCATTTCCAAGAATATCTTAATTTCTGATTTCATTTGGTCTTTAATCCATTCTTTGTTTAAAAGGGTGTTATTTAATTTTCATGCATTAGAGTAGCTTCTGTTGTTTTTCTTATTTTTGATTGCAAGATCATGGCATTGTGATCTGACAGGATACATAGGACTATATCAACTTTTTTGAATTTTTTAAGGTTTGTCCTGTGGACTACAATGTGGTCTATTTTTGAGAAGGATCCATGCATGAGCTGCTGAGAAGAAGGTAAATTCAACCGATTTAGGATGGAATATTCTGAAGATGTCTGTTAAGCCCAATTGATTAATAGAGATGTTCAGATTGGAGATATCTTTATTGATTTTTTTATTTTGATGATCTGTCCAATGTTGATAGTGGTGTATTGAAGTTCCCAGTATTATTGTATTGAGGTCAATGAGGGGTTTAATGTCCTTGAGTATTTTTTCCATATTTTTGGGGGAATTGTGATTGGGGGCATAAATGTTAATTATCATTAAGTCATCTTGGTGAATTGTCCCTTTTAGTATGGTGTAGTGTCCATCTTTGTCCTTTCCGCGTAGTTTTAGACCAAAATTATCTTTATCAGGTATTAGGATCACCATGCCAGCTTGCTTTTTTGGGCCACAGGCCTAGTACACATTTTGCCAATCTTTCACCTTCAGTCTGTGTCTATTTTTGAGTGTAAGATGTGTCTCTTGCAGACAACATACTGTTGGATTTTGTGTTTTGATCCAGGAAGCCAATCTGTTTCTCTTAATTGAGGCATTGAGACCATTCACATTTGGAGTTAGAATAGATATGGGAATCTGAGTCCCAGACTTTGTGATTGTTGCTGTGTTTTGTGCCATCTTGGGTTTCTTTCGGTGTGTATTGTAATTATAGACACTCTCTTGTTTGGTGGGTTGGGGAATTATTAGCATGTTCTTCTGAATGACAAATATCTTTGAGAATATTCTGTAATGCAGGATTTGTGTTCATGTATCTTGCTAGCTTGAATTTATCATTGAAGTATTTAATTTCTGCATCACATTTAAAGCTGAGTTTTGCAGGGTATATTATTTTTTACTGGAAATTGTTTTCTTTCAAGGTTTGAAAAATATTGTTCCAAGCTCTTCTGGGCTTCATTGTCTGATCTGAAAAATCCATAGTAATTCTAACTGGTCTGCCTCTGAACATGGTTTGGGGCTTCTCCCTAGCTGGTTTTAGTTTCTCTGATAATCATTTTATATACGATATGTCTTGGTGAATTTCTCTTTTGTTAGGTCTATTTGGTGTTCTATAGGTGTCTTGGATAAGGTATTCTGGCTCAATCCTGATATGAGGAAAGTTCTCCTTAACAATTTCATTTAATATATTCTTAATACCCCCTGTTTGTTGTTCATTGTTTTTTTTCCAGTCCAAATACTCTCAGGTTATTTCTTCTCATCTCATCTAATATTACTTGGACGTTCTGGTCATGGATGATAAGTTTCTTTTCTTAGCTGTCTTCTTTGAATTCGACCTTGCTCAACCTGTCTTCACTATCTGATCTACATTCTTCGAGAGCTTAGGTTCTACTTTTTGTTGAGTTTACTCTGGTGTTAGTATCTTCTAGTGAGGATTTGATTTGGTTGACAGTATTTTTCAATTCTGATGGCTCTGCTACATCTCTCTTCAGGGTGTCTAACTCTTTATAAATTTGGTCTTTCATTTCATGGAATTGTTCCCTTATTTCCTTTTGAAAGTTGTCTCTCATCACCTGAAACTGATCTCTGATCTCTTTCCTTAATTCTTTTTTCAGCTCCTTGATTGAGTTACTAATCATAATGTTGATATATTTTTCTTGGTTTTCATCCAGGACCCCTGCCATGGAGTCCTTGAATGGGGAGTTGTGAGAGTGAGGATGAGCATTATTACCCCTTTTCCTCATTTTCAGATACAGAGGATATGGCTTGAAGACCAACAATGTGAATTATTGTTGCAAGGGTTATTGGAGCTTCTTATGCCTCTGCTTTGTTGGGCTGGGGTGCTACTTGGGAAGCACAGATTAACAGCTGCCAGTCCAGTCAATGAAGAAATGTGAGTATATAGGTGCATATATTAAAGAGTTTCAACTAATAACAGTTATAATGGTGGTTAGGACCTATAGGAGCGATTTTTTTCTATGAGAGCTCTCACAATATGTTAAGATAGCCAGTATATACACATTTTGAAGAATGACCTTCACTTCAGTTAGCAGGGCCTCTGTAAACAGGGGAAAGAACAATCTAGAAATCCAAGGAAGTGGGGTAAGGAGGTAGTGGGGAGCTCATGACTTAGAATAAAGAAATAGAAGGTGTTAACATGGATTCAGCTATTCAATGAGGAATAAGGAAAAGATAGAAATGGGATGTGAGTAGGTTAAAGTCTTTGAGTGAGGAAGAGAGAGAGCAGCAAATAGTTTAGGAATTGAGAGAGTACAGGGGAGATGAGGTTAATTTGAGGCATGGTTCACATCAACCCCAGAACATTATGAGCTAGCTTGCTATTTGACCAATTGTGAACAGTGAGAAAGTGAAAGAGGTATAGGATCTGCTGGAGGAAGAAAGAACAAGAAAGAAAGAGAAAGAAAAAAAGAGAAGAAAGAAAAAAGGAAAGAAAAAACAGACCCTAGGGGAAGCAGGGATAGCAGTGGTAAAATATAGGAGGGGTAAAAGAGATGTTAATAAGATTTGGGAGACCACATAAGGGTAGAAGCTTGCATAGTTAGGATAAGCATGTCATACACAGTATACTTCAGACACTAAATGCGCTGACCAGAATCCCTCTTTTCAGAAGGAAGGACAGGGATAGACAAGATAGACAGGAGGGAAGAAGAGAGAAGTTGTAGAGAAAAGGAGAAAAAATGAAATGAGTAAACAAACAAAGACAAAATAAAAAAACAAACAGGAACAAAAAAAGAAAATAAAAATAAAGAATAAAAAAAGAGAGAGAGAAAATCCAGAAAACAAGAATATGTAAACTAAAATAGCTAGTATTTTTATGTGTCCATGGACCCATCAACTTTTCTAGTTATTGCACCTGTACACATCAAGAAAAGGAGAAAAAAGAAAGGAAGAAAAAAATGTGTGTGTGTGTGTATATATATAATACACACACACACACACACACACACACACACACACACATATATATATATATATATATATATATATATATATATACATATGTATACATATACATACATATACTGGGGTGTCCTCAGACTCCTGGGATTTCTAGGAGGGGATTCCAGTGAAGGGGTCTGATTCTGGAATGCCCTGAACTGTTCCAGCCTCCCAGGGGAGCTGCAGCCAGAAGACTTATGGAGCAGGGAGTATGGATGATTTCTATTCTCCCTCTTCTGGGAAATGCATACACTGTCCCCTGTGGCAGAAGACTCAGAGCCTTTAACTTGTCACATGATCCTTTTGGCTGGTGGGGGGGTGGACAAGGCTGGGAATTCCTTCCCTTTATTCCACAAACTGAAGTCCCCCTAAGCAATGTGGAGCCTGTGTCTGGCCAAGACCTTCTCTTCCTGGATCAGACTGAGGTCAGTGACCACCTCCTCATGCAGCTTTCAGAGCCTGCTCTAAAAAGCCAGAGAGAGCTGCCTCCTGGAGCTCACAGTAGCACTTGGGTTTCCCTCCAGCAGCCTGTTCCACTGGGCACCTCTGAGGGCCACTTCCCAACACAGTTCTCGCCAGACGCAGTGTACGAGCTGGCTGGGTGTCTGCAAATGTGCTCCCCGATGCTCTGTTTCTATGAAGCACGGGATCCCAGCAGCCATCAGGTCTCTGGCTCTGTTCAGCTCCACCCCTGCTCACCAGCTGCTCACTGGCTGCTCGCTAGCTGCCCACCTGCAGAATGTAAACAAAGCCAAACTTTTGCATCCCTGGAGGGTGGATAAAATCCCTTTTTTTCTCCATGCACATTTCCCAGGACTCAGCTCCTCAAAAACTCTGCACAAACTAGCACTAGAAGTTCATAAATATATTCCCCAGAATGCACCTCTACAAACTGAAGATGAACTGGGATTTTCCCACCCAGACGCAGAGCCACAGGAATAGCTACCTCCCTTCAGCTCGCCATCTTCCCGCTTCCTCCTCTTTCTGCATCTTACACCTCATGGAAACTTTATTCTTTTCATGTTTGGTTATTACTCTTCTCTGAATGGAGGTGATTTGATAGAGCTACCACTGAAGAAATAAATGGAAGTGAGTAGTGTGTTGGAGAGGAACATTTGGGCAGCAAATTCACTATTCACTGTCCTCATGTCCACTTGGCATGTGTGTTCACATTTGAAGGTGCAGCTCATGTTCAGACACTGCATGATCGGAAGGTGGAGGTCCTTCACTTTCAATCTTTTTGCATTCCCAACCTGTGACAAGTTTTCACCAATTGTACTTTAAATCACTTGTTCCTGTGATAACCTGGCTCCCAAACCTCATTTCTGCTTCCAATTGCTTTAAAGTCTTGATTCCCAGCCAATGGCACAATTCTGGCTGTCCTTCAAACCTGGCTCCCCATCCATCTGTGGTTCCCTGGTCGTTCCTATCTCATTGTCACTAACTCAATAAGAGGAGCATGATAAATATGAATGTCCCTAAGTGAACGTGGATAAAACAATTCAGGTGCAGCATAATGAATTCATTAAAAGGATAAAAACTATGATACCTATATATATATCACTATGATACAAATGCTACTCTTAAATTGTGAGATTACCGAAGAACAATTAAAATTTCTTAATCATTTCATTTTATAGTTTTCTACATATTTATAATTTTATTACTTTATCATCAAATATAAAACACATTTATTTTGAAAATAGCTTTCTGTGTACTATATTTTCAGCTACATTTTATTGTCCAAAAATTATTTCTTATGGATTTCTATTATTACTCTTAAGGTAAATAGAAAGGTTTCATAGTTTTCATGTTATTGGTACAAACAATTTAATTTAAAATTTTTCCAATCATTTTATTCTTTTGTCAGCTTAGCTTTTTGGTTTATGTTAAGAATTTGTGGGGTTTTCCAAACCCTTAATCCTTACAGGCAAATTTGCTGTCTCTGTATATGTTATCCACTTGGAAATAAATAGTGTCTTCTTTATTTTGTACCATTTTGAAATAGAGTTCCATTTGAGGTCTACCATGAGTCATATGATAGTGTTTGGCAAATAAGATGCTGCAGACTGTGTTTTAAGTTTAAATTATTCTAAATAAGCTATAAGTTAAATATTTTATTAAAAGATGTGATTAATTTGTGCACTCATATAACTAAAATCTAAGAAATATCATTTAAATATTTAGAACACATTAAACACAGAGATTTCTGTAGTTTTCCAAGTGAATTTTATAAGACCTTGTTCGTATATTTTATGTGGTAGGTAAGAACATAAATCAAAGGTTTTGCCTGTGAGCCATATTGAAAATATCGGGATGGGGTGTGGTTTACCTACTATGGTTGACTACTTAGTCTCCAATTATAATTTTTCAACAAATACTAGTGGAAAATAAAAGTTCATAAATTTCAGCTTTTAAGTTTTATAAATATTTGCATATGGAAATGATTATAGGAAGAACTGCATTTCCCAAGCAGAAACTGTAAGAAGTAATTTTAAAAGAAAGCTTGAAATCAAAATAAAATATGAGTTTAAAAACATAACATTTAATGTAGAAAAATAAGATATCTAGAGTTTTCATACTTCTTAAGAATAAATATTCAAATTTATGATATGGAGTCTACTGAGGAAATTTATAAAGTCCCCAGTGAGCCCTTAAAGGGATAGCATGGAGGATAAAAAGCTCTCACTAAACTGCCTGTGTTCAAATCCCAACCATATCACTTCACAGATTTTAACCTGGAGAGGGATGTGTGTGTGTGTGTGTGTGTGTGTGTGTGTATGTGTGTATGTATATTTTTCTATACATATATATGCAAACACATATATATGCACATACATATATATGCATATATATGTAAATGTATATATGTTTGTGTATATAATGTTATTTTTAATTGCAAAAATGTAAATAAAGACATAAAATTATATGTGAACCAATTCTGCATGATTCTGTAGTGGTGCATATGTGTCACTATAATTTTGTCCAGACCCTTAGAAAGTTCACCACCAAGAGTGAGCCCAAGGGTGCAGTGTGGACTCTGGGTGACAGTCATGTGTTAGAGCAGGTACATCCACAGCAACACTAGTCCCTGTTTGGGTAGTGGTTGGTAATGCTGGAAAATTGGTAAGGACACATCTACGTGGGAACAGAGCATAATAGGAAATTTCTGCAATTTCTGCTCAATTTTGCTGTGAACATTTACTGCTCAAAAAGTAAAGTTTATTTTGGCAACTATAGGTAAGGACTTCACAGAAGTGTTCACTGAGTGCTTCATATTGGATTGTGAACACATCAAGTCCAAAAAGGCTCTTATGTGAAGCTGGCATCTTCTCCCTCCACCAATTCCAACTTTTTCCCAAATCACTTAGATTCTAATTCCCTAAACTTTCACCCTTCTTAACCAATCTGTGTATGTTTGGGCAGAGATTTAAACCAAAGTTATTTATCACATTCAGTTTTACCGATTACTGTGAGTTATCGTCCGGTGTTTTCTTTCAGAAAACATTGTATCAGACTTAAAGAGAGTCATCCTAAAGAATAGCTCTTCCTCCAGGTTGCTCAATCACACACCCGAGGTGTACAGGCGTGCTACACACTTATAAGCACGCCAGCCCTACTACAGGCTCCTGGTGGCCAGGAGTCCATTGCTTCAACCCTTACAGGCTAAGACACTAAAAATGTCCTTTCATGTTTGTTGTCTAATGTATTGCCTACAGGGCGTTTATTCAACCTTTAAAATTTTGATTCATTTCAAAACCCCAAATAATTCCAACACTTTTGGGGGCTTCCTAAGACTTCAGGTTAAAACAGATAACCCTCATTTCTCACAAGTGTTACAATGAGTATGGTTCTGAATCTTCAAAATCCACATTCCATTTTAATTTAATTCTTCAAAAAACTATGCAGTCCTACAAGTTAAGGACGAGGAAAGGTGCTAAAAGTGCACTGTAAAGGAAATGAATATTGGTGGTACCTTCTAAAATTTATTACCAAACTTTTGGCACTTTATTCACCCAATTTTTCTATGGATATTCTTTTGAGTAAAAAACAACATTAAGAATAGGGAGCTCTTGGGGGTAAATCTAATTTTTATAATTTATATATATATAATATTATTTCTTTAGAAGCTTGTTTGATTGTTCAACAAATAAATGTCTGAATAAATTTTTTAAAAAAAGAATAGTATTTGAGGGGCTGGAGCAGTGGCTTGGTGGTTATGGCACTTGCCTATCATGCACAACTACACGGGTTCAAACTCAAGCACCACATACACAACTAAGTGTCAGAGCAATGAAAGCAATACGGAAAACTCAATAAAAATTGATTCTCTCTCTCTCTCTCTCTCTCACTGTACTTCTCTCTTAAAAAAAGAATAATATTTAAAAAATAATTAATTTTGTATTTACTACTGTTGTCAGATAATCAAATATCATGAATAAGGTTCTAAGTAATGTTAATAAAAACATGAGAAAATTAAATATTTACACAGTAATTTTTTGTTAAGACAAAGACAAAAATTCTTATTAATTTTTTGAGAAAAATTATTAACTACATTATCTTTCATACTCAGTCTTCTTTTTTTTATAAGAGAGAGAGGGACAGTAAAAGAGACAGAATGAGAGAATCAATTTTATTTAGTTTCTCATGTGGCCTTCCTTGCTCCAACACTTTGTTGAATACATGGTGCTGAGGTTAAAACCCACGTCCTTACGCATGCCAGGCAAGCACACAACCACTGAGCCACCTCTCCAGCCCCATACTCACTGTCTTAAAAGGATCCTTCCCTGAATGGGTGCAAGCTACTGTTCTTTGTGAGATTTTATGGAAGCCTGTTGTACAGGTGATGATGCTAGTGGTTATTTAGAAATTATCCAGAAACACTTCTTACATCTTTCATTTATTTTTTCCTGAGTTACTAACATGAATCTGTTGGTTTTCAGGTTTGGTAACTTTGCATTTTTTGGAGAACGGACTGCACACAATGTAAATAATGTTGAATCGAGTGATAAATCTATCTGTGGTAGAAATCAAGTCCTTCAGAACCTGCAGCTATTCCAGGTATGGATAAAACAAAGAAGAGCAAGACAGGTCAGGTATTGATTTGCATTCTACACAAGTGCAGGTGGGGTTTGCCACCAAATCTGTCATTGGGTGAGTGGTCAGGTACCCAGCATCAGGTTGTAACTCCTGCATTGTCAGAACAGTTTTCAACCACTTGGAAACTTTTTATAGTACTAGAAGGAAGGATAACAATTTTTTTATGTTTATGTTTTCTACTTGAGAGAAAAAAAATCTTTCCAATAAATTTTCTTTATGAGTTCTTATTGATTTGTAAAGTCAGCAGAGTGTATTTATGACCACAAAATCATGATACACAAGTTCTAGGTTTTCCTTATCCTTCTCATCTAATTGACAATTTTAAATCAAACGTTTCTTATGAAATATAGCAAGCTTTAAAGGGAGGTTTAAGTACAACAACAAAGCCAGCTTCTCTGAAAGATATGAACCTTACTTAAGGGTATTCCTAACAAGCTCAAAGTACATAGAAGAAACTGAGTGTTTTATTTCATCATATTTACATACAATTTTATCAGATGTATTAAAAAAGGGCTTTCTGTTGAATGAGAAATACAATATGATTGCCTACTTGATACAATAGCATTCTGATTTTATATGTAGTCTCAAGTTTTAAAATTTAAGAATTGATCTAAGAGGACACATGAGTAGAGATTTTGTAATATTTCTTTGAGGTTCTTTTTTTATTTCAGTTTATTTTTTCTCTAAGCACAAGTGGATTATCTAGATTTCCTAAGAATCCATCAGAGTTTCAATCAATTAATTAAACTAGTCCTTCTATTTATCCTGTCATGGAAAGTATGGATAAGAAGCTAATAATTTACAACATGTATTTACATTGATCTCATGCCATCCTCTTGGGAATCTTCATATTGGCATATGGTATATTAAAGTGAACTGAGGTTGTTTTTTTTTTAAAGAGAGAGGGACAGTGAGAAAGAGAGAGAGAGAATTAACTTTATTTAGTTTTTCATGTGGCTTTCATTGCTCAGACACTCAGTTGTGCACATGGTCCTGGGGTTTGAACTCTTGTACTCGCCCATGCCAAGCAAGTGCCGTAACTGCCGAGCCACCACTCCAGCCCTGAACTGAGATATTTTAATGACAGTGTTTATATTATGAGTTATGATACAGCAAAATCATTACTGAATTTGGCACATTAGAGTTATGTGGTAGTGCTAAACATCATTTATTGGTTGTGTTACTGAGCTTAGGTTGTCCTTCAGTCAAAAATAGTAATTCTTAGTAAACTACTCTCATATTCAGAACAGCAATTTGCACTGAGTCAATATTCAATAAATACAAATTAATTTAGGACATTGTAGTTAGATTGGCGGAAGATATAGATCTTCTGCAGTTTTACAGTTAACAGAAAAAAAAAATCAAGCTATTTCCTGTAAGAATTCTAACTATTTTTGATGGACGTTAGTTTCTTTTTGTGATTATTGCTTAGCTTTTGACTTTCCTCAGATTTGTTCATGATCAATGGATAAAGAAGTTTCAAAGAAATTATCACTTATCTTAAAATGGCTAAATATAATTTTAATTATATTCTCACTGTGGTTCTGTAATTTTTTCATTAAAAACATGTTTTGCTATTTGCTAAATGTCATTACAAGGTGGTTTTTATTATTTATTATTTTATTATTTATTATCTCAGTTTTTACTAAAAATCCTAAGAGGAAGTACCATCAGGAAAACCTGCATATCTGCTCTATTTTGTTTTTCTTTTTTAAAGAGAGAGACAGACAGTGAGAGAGAGAGGAAGAGAGAATCAATTGTATTTATTTATTTTCACATGACATTCATTGCTCCCACACTTCATCGTGCATGTTTTGCTGGGGTTTGAACCCACATCCTCACCCATGACAGGAAGCACCATAATTGCTAAGCCACCACTCAGCCCCTATGGACTATATTTTTACTTTTTAATTTTTTTTTTTTTGAGGAGTAAAAGGAGAAAGATTTATTTAAGGAAGGACAGCAGAGACTCTACAAGGCTGAGGGGTAGCTGGAATCAGGACACCATCTAATGTAGGTTAGGACAGCGATTATATGGGTTTGGGTGTGAGTCTTATCAACTACATTTTTACCTGTTGGAGGGCACATTTTCCTTCTCGGCCTCCTCCTTTTTCATCAGTTAAAGTTTCTTCCTCCTTCATTTCTCTCTCATTTTTAGTAACTAGAAACGTGGTGCACTGCATATTTTGTTGAGATCTGAACATGTAACCTATTTATGAAAACACAATAAATGGCTCTATTGACCCCTAAAGTGAGGCTTGTATCAGTATTTTCTTCTGTTGAGGCTACTTCATGTCATTACCATTTCTACAACTATTAATCATGTGGAATACGCAGCATAGATTTAGTGCAACAGAAAAGATAACAAAAATATCCAAATGTAATCTTCAGAGACCTTTCTTTGCTCTGTATGTACAATAAAGAAGATGTGACACACTTAAATGAATTCCAAGGACTTTACGTACCCTTGGAATTTCAGATTTGTACAGGTTATTCCATTGTGACATTCTTGCTTATGTTCTTGTTGTTCTGGTCACCACTAATTGGTACATGTTACTTGATATCCTATGAATCCTAAATGAAAGTAGTGTATTAGAAATGTAATCAGACTTCGAAACAAATCACTAGTGTAGTTTAATGGTGTGAAGTTAATGTTTGATCAGTAGTAATATACAATTGCTGTATTACTTTAAAGAAGGTTTACATTCATTAATAAAGACTAGAAAGGATACAAACAAAACAAAACTAAACAACTCATCCCTAGAAAGAGATGAACAGGAACTTTAACTTACTTTATTTCCCTGTTTCCCCTTAATGGTAGGAATTATTCAGTATCTGAGTGCATTGACTTCACCCAGCTTTCATGTGCTTGTTCTGGGTGAGGTATTGCTTACGGCTGTCACATCTCCTCCTGTGGCTTTAAGAGAGATTGGAAAAGGCTGTTATTTAAGCCTCTTGGGCAGATGTTACTTTTACCACCACAGTCAAGCACGGCTCCTGTGTGTTTGACTTTTAAAATCCCTGCTAAGTTGCTTGCTGAGATCAGAAATGATTTGTTTATTAAATCTATATCTTTACATAGTGTGGGGGGTCCAGAAAGAAATACCAGCTTTGTGACAAGATCCCAAGGGAATATAGACCTATTTAATCTTTCATCCAACACCACTTTCCAGACACAAAGATATATGTCTGCAGTTATGAAATGAAGAAATGGTATTTTGGATTTTGTCAGGATGAAGTTGGTTTATATACTATAAAGATTTTCCATAGTCTAGACAATCTCAGATTCCCATTTCTGTTGAAGAAGTGTTGTGAGTCTATTGAATTTTCATCACGAATAGTCTTTGGATCTCCAAGTAGCACAACCTAAAGAAGAGAAATGGTGTCTAATTAATTTTTAATTTTGCACATGTAATTACAACCTTGATTTCAGTATGAATTGATGGGCATAGGTATTTATGTTATTAAGTTATTAATGTAGATGCTTTGATCACAGTAAAATTATTTAAATACTGGGACATGAATATATGAGAATAAAAATTAAGTTTATGATATGATCCCAAAATCAGTTGCAAAACACATTGTGATCAATGGAATCCACATGTTGAAAAACTTAATTACACTCAGAGTTTACACTCTTTAATTTGCTAATACTAGAAAAGCCAATCCTTACTTTAAGTTTCCTTTAAAAATACACATAATATTGCTATTTCCTTTGGGGGGAGGCTTAGTGAAGCTTTTGGCCATTAACTATTCTGTTCATTTTCAAACTTTAAATATATTTTCTGAGATTAGCCTTCCTCAACAATGGGTTTTTAATGTTTTTTCAGGATTTTTTTCTTTTTAGGATTTTTGAAAGTAAGATTAATATCATACATGAAAAAATTTAAAAATATTTATGTAATCACACTTATCAGTCTTTCATTTTTTGAATTTCTGAACACCAGCCTTAGCAAGGTCCTCATTTCTGTGCTGATACAGGGTGTAAATTGCCAGGGTTTCCCGTCACACAGTTTTACTTACCTTGAAAATCCCAATTATTAACAGAATCAATTAGCTATGTTATTGTTTCCTGAGATTTTCAAAGTTATTCCTGTGCCATTTGTGTGCTGTTTGGAAGTTCCTCTTTCGTTATATATTATTTTCCTTGTGTAGTTGGACCTACTTCTGGTGTCTGTTTCAACACTCTTTCTGTTTCTATGCCAGAACCAAAGAACTGTAGTTGCTTTAGCCTGGTGATATTTAATATCTGATGCAGCATATTATTTTGTTTCCTATCCCCTTTTATTCTTCCCCCCTTAACTATTGTTTTAGAATTCTCCTACTCATTCTTGTACATTTTCCAAATAATGTTCGAAATATATTTAATTCCAAAAGAAACTGGAATATTCTGAAAAGAGACCAAATAAAGAGTTCTGAGTCTTGGTATTTACACAGACACCAATTGCTTCAAACCACATGTTGGTCATGGGTCTCCTTGAATGTTCCAAGCACGGACAGAAATATGAAAAATTTCAGATTTAAGTTTTCTATCCCACCCAAATTCTTTTTTTAAAATGAGTAATTTAAACTTCCTCCCCCCCCAAAAAAAAAAACTATTTACATCCTTTCCCACCTACAACTGAATGGAAGAGATGAGAGGAAAATTAGCAAAAACTACCAACATTTAATTTCCTTTCCCTGTGCCATGGTGGCATGAAAGTGGGACAGGTTAGCACCCACAGTCACTGAACCCAGACCAGAAAAGCAGGAGAGAGCTGGGCAGGTCGACAGAACTACAGATTAGTCTCCATTCCACTGACCAGTGTGTCCCAGGAACTGCAGAATCTCCCCGAAAACATGCAATGTTGTGCTAGTAGTTTCCACTGCAAGGACTTTGTAAGAGATACAAAGATAAATCTGAAGGTGGCTTTGTTCTGTGTACAATGGTGATTCCTATTTAATAGACTATAATTTGGTATCCAGAATGAAAGAGCAATTTGAGTACCAAAATTTATGCTTGTATCTAAATTTAAAAATATGATCCCATTGAACATGTGTTTTCCTGATTTACCAAAATAAATTTCCCCATATGAAGTCAAGGGCTGAGTATGTGATACCTTTTTTTTTCAGCTTTCTGTGGAATTTAGCTGCTTCCTAACACCTAATACTTCATGAACAAAGGCATCTGCATAATCTCATTTTCTTTTGGACTCCAGCAGTAATAAGAGAAGATAATGTCAACAATAGTCTAAATAAAGTACATAATTCATTCATTTAGTATTTCTGGAGTGTCTAAAATTTGTGTTCAAGACACTGGAGATGCAGCATTATAAACCGGATCCTTGCTCCCACAAAGGCTGCATTCTTGTTGGGGTAAACATATAGCAATATTTTAAATAAGATGATCAAATGTGTGTTCCTATGGAGAAGAGGGTGGTCACAGAAGAACTCACTGAAAAGTTGAAAATTTAATAAAATCTAAAGAGAGGAGGTGGCCAGTACACAAAATAACAGGCATCCCAGAAGGAAGGTTCCAGAATGTTCTCCAGTTTTCATCATGCTTCTCTTCTGATTGACATTTCAGGCACCACTCTTAAGCCAACATCCATGTTTTTGTAACAAAGACACCCCTGTGCCTTCTTTTTGTCCCTGAGAACAACAACTCTTCCTTATAAATCCAAAATCTAAGTTTTCAAGTCAAAAAATGGTTGACCCACGCTAATAGATCATCCTAAGGCTGGCCACTCACGGGACTTCCTACGGTTTTGGCTGCAGATCTGAGCAGAGGTTTTTCAGGAGTCTGCTAGATTTTCATTGTTGTAACAAAATACCTGAGAAATCCACTCACAGGAGGAAAGGGTTATTTTGTCTCACGTTTTCAGTGCTTTCACTTGGTCATGGCAGAGAGGCACAAGACTTCCTTCATGCTGGCCACAAAGCAGAGCCAGGAAGGGGCAGGTTTCTACCACCCTCTCCAAGGGCAGGCTTCTCAAGTTGTCCCAATAGGTTCCACCTCCTAAAGGTTCCCCCAATTCCTAGAGCAGCACAGGCTGGGACCAAGCCTTTAGCAGATGATTCCTTGGGGAACATTCATAGCTAACCTACCATGGCCACCTTCTATCAGCAAAACGTGATATGTTCATATCATAACTGCTGGCAGCTGTCTGTATAAATGTGTAACTAGGTGTATACATAAGTGCATATGCTTGTATGCACTTTCTCTTTGTGTGCCCTGACTACACATGGACACAATCAATTAGGTAACAGACATGTGGGATCAAACACTGTTAGGATGGTTCCAGACCACTCCAGAGAAAGCTGACTTGAATGCTTACATTTCCATGTAGAATGAACTCTAATATCCCTTGCATGTCATTTTAATCAGATGAGAAGTCCTTTAATCCTCACAACACACACACACAGCTTACTTTGAACCAGTGACTTTCCAGCTCCGTGCACATTTAAGCCACAGAATTAGGATTCAAACTAAGACTCTTAAAAGCTACGCTATGAGAGTTACAATGCTCATCAATTCCTAGGTTGCTGGAGTTATAAAATAAAATTTAAAAAAGGAAGCCATTCTTTCTCCAAATTCTACCCATATTTTTGGGGAGTAAAAGATGAGAAAGTAATAATAGCATGGCTTCATTATCTTTCGAATGCTCTGACAGTTCAGAGAAAGTTGAACCTGGTCTTTGGGTTCCCCCATGAATGTTAGAGGGAAAGGAGATAGGGATATCATTCTCTGGCAGCCTTATCTCACTGTACTCTGGATGACTTCTCCCTTCTCTCCAGTCAGACTTCTAGTTTTTAACTTTAATACAAGTTTGATAGGTTGAGAATTTGTCCCCAAAGTTAACCTTCAGCCGCATATAAAATTTGACTCCTCTGTTAGCAATTATACAGTAGCTTCAGAATATGATAGGTAACACGGAACATGGCCAACTTTATTTCACAATTTATTCCCATATCCTACTAATACAAAGAAAGCTTTTATTCAATTTATAGCAGCATTAGAATTTATGTATTCTTTTTATTTCTTTTTTTAAAGAGAGAGGGGAGAGAATGAGAGAGAGAGAGAGAATCAATTTTATGTGTTTTTATCTGGTTTGTTGTTGTTATTGTTGTTTCTGACACTCAGTTGTGGATATGATGCTGAGGTTCCATATGGTGCTTGAGTCCTTGCACATAGCAGGCAAGTGCTCTAACGCACCACTACTCCAACCCCATTTATGAATTTTTTAAAAAAATATTAGTTAAAGACATTTAGCTGACCAGAGTTAGAAGCAGGACCAGACCCACATATTCTGACCCTTATCCACTCTATCTAATGTTATTTAAATATATGCCAAGGTCTTGTGACTGATTTTCATTTTGTCTGACTTTATTTTTAACTTGCCTTTACAGTTGCTTATTCCTTCAGGAATTAGCTTTAATCAATAGGACTAAAATATATTGGTTCACTATCTGTTGTTTTTAAACACAAAGACCACACAAACACGGCATGTACTGCTGACAGAGAGATTTTCACGGGGAGGAAGGCATGGGCTCTCGGTGTTGTGGAGCTAGAATTTAACCTCTAACAGGATGACAGGCAGCTACCCTGCAATCCCTGTGCCTCTCCTACCTGGGTCTCCACTGGGGTATTTGATGCCTCACAATCTCCCTCTCCAAACATTGTTAGTTTTATTATGGTAAAGCTTCTTTCCATGTCTCTGAATGAAACTTCAGCTCCAGAGCTTACAGCGTAAGTTCATTGAGCAGAATTTCTTTAAAAGATGAGAAAGTGTTCTAAATCACTAGTAATCAAAGAAATGAAAAATCAAAACTACAGTAAGATTGCACCTCGTGTGCTAAGTGTGCTCTTCTGAGTCACGTCCAACTATTTTGCGTCTAAGGAATTTCTAATAAAACCAATAACCAGAACGAAATCTTCCAGAAACAAAATCATGTGAACCGTTACTAGAAAAATGATGTGTGGTATGACTGACAGAAATACTCGGATTTCTTAGGAGCAAATCCCACATTAGGGCAAATGACCATGGCTGAAGGGCATTGAAGTATGCAACTCGGGATTGACTGAAAACTTTTGACTGTCATGGATTTTTTAGACTTTGATTTTATTTTCTTAACATGTTTTGAAATAATTATACACTTAGAGAAACATTATAAAAATAATTCAAAGAATTTCTCTATCATTTGACTTCCCAGATTCACCAAGTACAGAATACCATATAGAATAATATATATTTTCTACCATATAGAATAATTATTTTATATAGAGAGAGATATGTAGAGAGATTTATATATCAAATTTGTGTTTACACAGCTATAAATGAATATATTTATTTATAAATTGTATGAAGATGATACCTGTATATGCCTATGTACATATGCATCTCTATATCTATATATGTAATTTACATACATATGAAAATTTTCTCAATTATTTGAAAATAAATTGCAAATTTGATGCCTTCTCCCTCTTAAACAATTTCAAAAAGCAAGGACTCCTATGTAATCACAGTACAATTATAGAGTCGGGAAATCACCATGGAATTAAAAAAAAATAGCCACCAACCTGCCGGTGGTTTCTTGTGACAGACAGCGTGCCCGAAAGTGTTCCCCGCCTAGCCTAGGGTCCCTTCTAGGACAGCAGCGAGCGCTGCATTTCCCTGGCAGCTCTCTTTGAACCAGGTCTTTGGTCTTTGTCTCATGACCTTGACATTTGTGAAGAATACAGAATGTTTCTGTCTACCCTTGCCTGTTTCCTTGTACACATATTCAGGCTGTTTATGCTGACGGAGGATCGTAGAATTGATTGTGTTTTCCTTTGAAGCATGTCTCAGGGGCGTGTGATGCTCATTGTCCCATTACTAATGATAACGTATTGAGCACTAGATGTGCCTGCAACAGTTGCCATTGAAGCACCTGCACTTCTTCATGATCAGTAGGTGCGTTGTGGGGAATGTTGTTGGGACTGCATAAATATTTTTTTTCATCAAATCTTCATCTTCTATCACCAAGTGTCCATCACTGTTGTTCAATTATGGCCACGATGGCCACTGAAGTAAAGATGCTAATTTTATTAGGGAAGGTGTTTTGAATGTTCCTGACTATGGTGGCTGGAGCAGTGGCTCAGCGGCATAGCACTTGCCTGGATGCACAAGGACCCAGGTTTGAACCCCAGCATCAAGTACCCAACAAAATGTTGGAGCAACAAAGACCACATGAAAAACTAAATAAAGTTGATTCTCTCTTTATCTCTCCCTCCTTCTCCCTTTCTCTCTCTGTTAAAAAATAAATGCTCCTGACTAGTCCTAAACTAGTACAGAGTGAGTGTTTTCCAGTTAAAACCATCAGTTCAGCACGCAGGGTGCTACTGCACCCCTCGATAATGTCTGCTTCGCTTTAGTAATCGCAGGGAAGGGATTTAGGTAAAGGTACAGCTTTTGCCTCCCTCTTCAGCCCATTCCAGTATCTGGAAGATCATTCATTTGGCATTTTAAAAATTTTATTTCATGATTCTTGTGTGTTTCTTTGATTTGGTTTTAGGTTTTTCATTTGGTCTGTGCTTTCTTTCCTCCCTTACAGTCCTTTCTCTCCCCAGGCAATAAATCTGGTGATGTCGTTTTCCCCTTTGTTAAACAATGTCACACAGGCAATCCCATCACCATCAGTTCTGAGTGCAGCAGAGGCTCTCTTGACTAATCACTTGGCTTTAACCTTTCTGAGCCCCTCCCTTGTCTTACTCCAAGACTGTCTTTGCATAAGCTCCTTTCCCATTTTTATCTATAGATGAGCAAGGATTCAAACTCCTGAGTTACTCCTTGAAGTTCATCTGACCATAATTCTTCTAGGTTGAAATCACAATTTCCCTGATTCAACAGCACTAAATTCCTCTGAAACACATTATATCTTTGACGGTTTTTTTTTAAATTTCTTTTATCAGTAATATGCCTCTATCTTAAAAGAAACATGTAAATGACAATAAAAAGCATTGTAACATTTATTTACAGAAAAAAATTGAGCTAGTGTGAGAATACAAGTGATGATTCAGGGAGAGATGTGCTATTTTATAATAGGGTTGAAGTCCCCTTAGCCATTGTTGGCCAAGGTATTCAGAATTCTGCTCTAGATTCACCTGGGCAGGGTATATGTTAGGCAGGGAGCCTCTCGGTCTTACTGGAGCTTGAGGGGACCACGAGTGGTGATGTAAAGTAAAATCACTGTGGGGTTCAGCAGGCACAGATCGATGCTGTGGTCCTTTAAAACAGCCTTGTTTCTGTGTTTCACCTGAAAAGTAGGGAGTGCTTTGTCATACCTGATGTGCGTGAAGTGTGATTTGTTTAGGAGAGCACGTGTAACCAAATTCCATTGACTTCCCTTAGTGATTTTTACACAAGTTACAGAGAACTGAAGCCAAATCAACCAAACAGAAAACGATGTATTGAATCAAGAATATGAAAGATCTATAGGCTTTTTGGTGCTCTTATTTGGCACAACAAAATACAGTTATCCTTTGTTTATATGCTCAATGCATTTCTTTAAATCTAACTGGTCTACTAAGTCTATAATGATTAGGCTATGCAGCCAAGTTGCCCAAACTCAAGAAGCTTCCTGAAAATTGACCACCTGTGAGCTAAATATAAGATTTCCTTGATTTTAACCTTCAGAGTGTAATGAGAAGATGTATCTTAGAAAAAAAAGACATAGAAATATACCATTTCTATTCTATCATGGCAAAATTAAGCAAATTTCTATTTCTTTGGTCTTATTGTTGGTTTGCCAATAAATAGATCCTCACTGTTCTAATAAGTTCAATTTTAAAAATATTGAAAGAATATGAATTTCTTGAGACTGATATGAAAATGTGGAAATTTTAGTTTATTGCCATTAAATTCTAGAGTCATAGATACTCAACACTAAAAGGAAGAGTCTATCCTCTTGGGGAGAGTCAGTACAGTGCTGGAACAGCATACAGAAATATGCTGTTCTCTCAGTGAGTACGTGTGTCCTCTTCTTAGCATAATCTCCCCATAACCGAACAAGAGCAATATTTTATCTAGACAGATTTTTGAAGCATAGTGATAAAAAGGAACTTCTTGTATATGTTTTTAGCTTTTTTTTAAGAGCGAGAGGGACAATGAGAGAGAAAGAATTGGTTTTATTTAGTCTTTCATGTGGCTTTTGTTGCTCTGACACTTCGTTGTGTATGTGGTGCAAGCATTCAAACCCACGTCCTCACTCATGCCAGGCAAGTGCCGTAAGCGCTGAGCCACTGCTCCAGCCACTGTTCTTACTTTACCATAAAGTCATTAGAGTACTTCCCTTGTCCTGATGGGAGGTACCAAATGGTGACTAGTTCTTGAGGAATATGTCATCCTATTGTGTCCTAACAGCTTTTTTTCCACTCTTTATGAACCTGCTCATGCAGTCCCACAAAAGCCAGATAAGGATCAATTCTCAGAGCTTCAACAGCCAAATTATTAGCACAGTACACTTCATTGAGGCATGGATTGCCACTGTTTGGAAACACGGTCAGAGAAGCAAACCAACACCCAGGCTGTAAGATTTTAACCTGGCACTGGATATCCGTTAACCGTGCACACAGATTCTCACAGCTCTAGACCAGATGAGCTTAGATACAAAATTCCATGCAACAATGACATATTAAATACAAAGGAGACTGACGACGGCAAATTGGCAGTAACTACCCAGCTATAATGTCTACAGCAAATCTCTGATAACCATAACTGACTTCCGATCTTTTACAGAGTTTCTCCCGCCTCCAGCTCTGCTGGGGCATGGCTTTGCGGACTGTGCAGGGTGAGGAGCCCACAGCATAGAATGTGTCCTGGGAGCACCCGCTGAGGATGAAATCATCGTGGAGTTTACAGGCTCTCTCGCTTTTACAAGCAGAAGTGCTGCAAGGGTCAAAGCCCTGTTTCATGTCATATGGCAGCTGAAGGAAGCTGAACACCCACCGTGAGACCCCGAGGTGGCCAGCTGGCACGGTGGCGGCTCCCAAGTATTATTTTGCCCACCCACACAGTGAGTTTTAAAGCGGTAAATAAAGATCACACAGTAGTTTTGTAAAATGACCAAGTATAAACAATCGACTCTTTACGCAAAATGCTGAAAATTCTTTTTTTTTAAAAATGGAGAAGGCGATTACACTTGAATCTTAAATATGCTGGAAGGATAAGCTCTTCCCAAATTCATTGAACAGTCCAGGGATGGTGGGGAGAAAAAGAAAAAAAATGTTAAAATACCATATGAGACAATGCCTGCTGCTACTTTCACATTTCAGCCAAGAAACTACAGATCAGAACTAGATTTAACAACGAATTGTAGCCGTAGTATTAGCATGTAATACGCTGTAGGATAGAGTCAATACTCTTGGCATTCTGAAAAGCCAGTGTGCTATAAAGTACAGCACACTATATATTCAGTGGTCCAACATGGAATTCTTATGTCTCCAATTTCAGAACATGACACAAAAACCTGAGCTCCCGATAAAGGGAAAACTGGTGGTCTGGTCGGCGTTTCAACGGGACCACTCATACAGACGCTCTTGCTTACAGAAACAGTCTTAGTCTCACTGCAAACGATCTTTAAATTATAAAATGATTAACAGATGCATGAGGAATTATGTATTTTCTTTGAATAATAAATTAAATTTTAAAACTATATTTTAACCAAAATAAGGAACATGGACTGGGAAAAAAAAAACTCACATCCAGATCAGGGCAAATTTCCCCAAGAACCACATATTTTCTAGAAATATAATTTCTAGTCAATTTCAAATATAAGAGATAATTTTTTTAAAAAATTAAAAATGCTATTGTCTTACAACTTTAAGTTCATTTAGTCGCTTTTTTTTTAGATCTCAGTGAACTTTTCATTTGTGGCGTATTTGGTGTATATCTCTGCCTGAGGTTTCCCTTGGTTTACTTTGTAAGCTATCTGCAACTTTTTGCAAATGAGCTAGAAAATGCAACTCCTGTTGGATGCATGGGATCATCTAGGTAAAAGATAACCAGACAAAATACTACTTTTAAATGGGCCATATTCTGTGACTGGAGCAAACTGTTATCAATTCTTTTACTCTGCTGCTTTGAGTTCTGTGGGTAGTGTTAACCGCACAGTGAAAATTTAGGTTTTCAAAGATCCTCCTGACAGTGTCTTCTCAGAGCCCTCTTCATCCAGTCCTTATTCCTTGAATTATGCATGAAAGGATTGAAGGGAGGTCAGAAGAGGGCAGAGCAAATTTGTCTTCCGTTAGCACATTTCCACGACACAAAGCAAGGTACTGGCATTGCTTTTGGCGATCAAATTCTCCTGCAAACACAGTGAACATGCCACATCTCCCTCCCAAAGGAGGCCTACAGGTCTGACCCCTCAGGGTGGGGACACAGTGCTGATGTTTGAAATGGAATGACAGGTAATGTGTCCCCAGGAAGCAGAGAAATGGTCACTGCTAGTGGGAGAGGGCCGTTTCTGCCACACTCTGATGAGAACCCTCACAAGCCAGAAGACAGAAAGAAAGGCTCAGGTAAAGGAGAGAGTTAGTGGTGAGCTACCTACAGGCTAAAAGGGATAATTAATTCTTAAATGTACCCATTTTGGACCCATAATAAAAGACAAACAGAAAAACAGAGACACCAAGTAAGGAAGAAAGAGAGGACCATGTCTACCACAGGCTAGAGGACAGGTGGACATCATGCAGGGACTCTAAGAGGGAGGCCTAGGAAGGCAGATGCTGGTGGAGGGTGGGCCCTGCAGGGTCACACCAAAGGAGAACTCTGAGAAGACAAGATCTGAATCTGGATCCATGCTTTTAAATCATCTGGAACATAAGTTTGCAGAAATTACTGACATCACTGGGAGGACACAGAGTCTGAAATATCACCTAAAAGGGCAAAGCACCAAGATGCCCCCCAGCGCTTAGCTGAATGCAAGGGAATCCAAGTGCGTGCAGAAGGGTGGTGCCTGCAGGAGCAGCGTCCAGGGCTCTGCAGAGGCCGCCCAGCCCCTTGTGTAATAGTTTCCCCTCTTTAAGTCACTATCCAAAGACAATCGTCTGCAGCCTGGACTTCATCAGCACTGTTCCTAAAGTCTCCTATTCCACCACCCCGTGCGAGTAAAGAGCACATTTTTTAACTGTGCAGCATTTGAAAAGGGGCATTTTTTTCTTCTTTCTGTGCTCCATTTCATTAAGTGGTTTAAAACAATCATTAGTTCTGATTTATGCTCTGTATATATAAAGAGTAAACCATTCTCTCCCTGCAGTAGTTTCCAAGATACCATTTTATAAATGACAAAGTATCTAGTTAACAAAAGAAACTGAAGTCATTAATAAGGAAAACTGCTTTTCTAGAAACCCAAACATCTGAATCGCTAAACTCAGAGTGGAAATAAGCAGTTTAAATTTTTATGATAAGACAAATCTGTCACTGTGATACCGCTGGAGGTACATATGTTAGACTTAATGCTTCCCCAGGGAGAGGGAACTGGCTGCAGAGAGAATCCATCAGTGTGGGTGTGCAGACTGGGAAGAGAGGACTACAGAAGAAAGCTCCTCCCCACTGGGAAGGTGGAGTAGGGAGTGACTCCCAGCGTCATGAAGGGAAGGTTCTGTTCCTAAGTTAGAATCCATGTCTTCTGAATGCTGACGTGGAGTCTTTCTCTTTTTGTCTGCTTGCTGAAATTTCTACCCAGAAAGAGCAGCCTTGTAGTACACAGCTCACTTCACCAATGCCTGTTTATGTAGCTATAAAAGAGTTCATCACAATCCTAGCAGTATAAAAAACAAACTCTACAGAACTATACTTCTTCACTCAATCTCTTTTACACTCCAACAGTGATATTGAACTCAAGAGATAAAAATATTATGTAGACTTAAGAATTTATAGAAAGGGCTGGAGCGGTGGCTCAGTGTTACAGCACTGGCCCAGCATGCACGAGTGTGTGGGTTCAAACCCCAGCACCATGTGCACAAAGAAATGTTGGAGCAATGGAAGCCACATGAAAAACTAAATAAAATTGATTCCCTCTTTCTCTTTCTCTCTCTCTCACTGTCCCTCCCTTTTAGAAAAAAAGAATTTTCAGAAAAAAATAAGCTAGATATAACCTATAAAGCAATACATTGTATAAAAGACAACTATAAGAACACTGATTGGAAAAGTATTTTGATTATAGGTGATACTATAATTGCAACTGTATATTACTCATATCAATTGGATCAAATAATAAATACTTCATATATTTGATAAATACTTCATTTGGTTTAACAAATAATTTATAGTTTTCACAACTAATAGAGGAAAGTAAGGGTGAAAACATACAACTGAAATTTCTAAGTAATATATATATATACATATACACACATATGTGTGTGTATATATACTTCGTGCGTATATATGTGTGTGTGCGTATGTATATATATATATATATACTTTTCTTTGTACCAGTGATTTAACCCAAGGGCACTTTACCACTGAGCCACATCCCCAGCCCCCTTTTTTTTTTTTTTTTGTTCTTTTGAGACAGGGCCTCTCTAAGTTGCTTAGGGCCTTGCTAAGTTGCTGTGGCTGGTTTTGAACTTGCAATGTGCTTGCTTTAGTCTCCCAAGTTGCTAGGATTATAGGGATGTGCCACCATGCCCGGCTCTAAGGAATATTTTTAAAAAGCTCACACAAGTCCTAAACTTTCGTAAAAGATGCAAATGACTAAGTGCTGTGTTTGAGAATTCATTCTTGGAAGTCTAAGTCCATTGGCTTTTTGTTACAATAATTTTTGAGGAAAGAAAATTTATAGAATAAATAAGAGACAACCACATGCTTTATAATTTTAGGATAAACTTCAAAGAAGTAATGCAAATGAAGGAACTTGACTAACTTTACGAAGGAGTAATCATTTTACAAAACAATCGCATGATATATTTCTATTTTTTTTTCTTTTTCCTTCTTTGCCTTACAGCATTTCCACAAAATAAAGTTTCTAAGGATGGTGGCACCCATGGTCTTTCAACTAGTGATGAAAATGAGCTTAATTTTCCAAATAATAGAATACAGTTCAGCACTGAAACACAGTTAGCATCTTGCTATGGCCTTACTGGTGGATTAAACTCTGAGGAAATTTCAAAATACAAGCAGTCCTCACATCAAACTTTGGATAATTCAAAGAACATTTTTCTAAGGGGGCATTGTGTATTTCATCATTTATTATTCTACTTAAAAACTAAGCAGCACTGCCCTGGAATGCATGTCAGACCATCCTTCATTGGATTGAAAGGACCCGATCCCAAAGCTTTATCCCCCTGCTTGATGAGGACTTGGGCTGTCCTGGGGAGGCACTGTCCCTGTTGAGGGTCTCAGTACACCAATGGTGGCTTTATGCCTCTGCCCTTCCTGACACAGGAACCAAGCCTTCCTTCCCATGGTTCCTGGCAGTGGATCTGCTCACACACTGGGAGGGTAGAAAGAGGTCAGATCCTGGAGATGTTTTAAAGTAGAACCAAGAAGTTTTTTGATGGATTGGAAGTGTACTGTGAGAAAAACTATTTGTCTGGAAAATCCCTATTTTTTTCTTTAAACCAGATTAAGTGCATGGATGCTGTAAGTACTTCTGAATGTGTTTTTCTGAAATAAGAGCAGTGGATTTGGAACAGGGGAAATTAAAAATATCTCCTGTAGATGTCAAGTATTGAGTTAGGCATAAGAGGTTGGTGGGGGCCAAGGGCTGGGATTTAAGCCTGGACATCTGTACTCAGAGAATTAAAATATGACCAGAAAGGAAAGGGTGGAACTAACATTTAGAGTTAATAGAACAATTAGTGTCCAATTTGTAATGAGGAGAATTCAGAAAGGACACAAGAAAATCTCCAGCTATACATGGAAGACCAAGTGAGCTGACTGAAGGTGTTTCAAACCCGAGAGAAAGATCATGATGGCTATTAGCCACTGAATCTGGTGTTTTTACATTATAATGGAAAACTCTCTTGATTAAAAAGGAAAACAATGTGCTTTTTAAATGCAATTTTGTTGAAATAAGGCATTTTGTATGGAAAAATAAATGACTGAACAATAGCCCTGAGCTTCCAGAAAGGTGCATTCAAATATAAAGATGCATTTTTGAAAACTGTATATTTTTTATTTATTGTTTTAAATTTTATTGAGGAATTCAGTTGTTGTACAATCATAGATGCATATGTAGTATCAATATATGCCCCTGCTCCTAATCCAGAATCATCCTATCACCTATAACCCAGTTTCTTGACTCTTCCATATTTCCCCCATAACAGATATAAATATCATATGTATATATATGTATAAATGTATTATATGTGTGTGTGTGTATATATGTGTGTGTATGTATATATATGTATGTGTGTGTGTGTGTGTATATATATATGATTGTGCATTTTCCAAAATTAAATGATTACATACGTATTATTTTGGTTTTTTGAAGACAAATATAAATTACCTTCAAGAAGAAAGAGGACTTTGATATTCTTACCTGTAACTGCTGCCCGGGAAGACATTCCAACTCCAGTCAAAATGCTTTCTAAATGCGTCAGAGCTGTGCCCTCTGTAGAAGCTTCTGCTTGGACAGTAGATAATTTTACATGGGTCCCTTGCTTATGAAGGAGTCTTTTGGATTGGCATCAACAAAAGATGCTCTTAGCTTAGGTTTTTTCTCTTGTGCTTTGACTTCTTTTGCACATATAAAATCAAATCTCAAAACAAACTCATCAATTTGTGAAATGATTTTTGAAATAGCGAATTATTTTAAACTCATATTGCATAAAACAATGAACATATGCATGAAATCCATTTGACATCCTAAGAGGAGACAGGTTGTGCTGCAAGCATGTTAAATGCCTTGTCTTTTCAGTGCTTGACCCAATGTCATAAAGCAATGCTATCTTAACAATGCAGGTATAATATTGGGTTTGCAGTCCAGAGCTGGAACAACTACTTTTAAATGAGGGGTAATATGTGATAAAAGAGTAATGGAAAACTTTCTGTTAAGAAAAAGTTCCAGGGGTTTGGAGCAGTGACTCGGAGGTTGTGGTGCTTGCCTGGAATGCACAAGTACACGGGTTCAAACCCCAGCACCCACGTACACAACTAAGTGTCAGAGCAACAAAAGCCATGTGAAAAACTCAATTAAATATCAATTCTGTCTCTCTTTCTCTCTTTCACTGTCCTTCTCTCTTTAAAAAAAAAGAAAAGAAAAAGTTCCAGGTTCATATTTCTATTGTGCCAGTTGGTGTGTTATCCATTAACAAAGCATCTTCAAGGACAGAATAAAAGGTAAGAGATTTCACTCTTCAGCGCTGATATGTGGATTTAATACCCCTGAAATTTATTGTTTAAAGTCCTCATATAAAATTAGATTTTCTATTTCCTTCTCTTTTAGTAATATAATATTTATTGAAGAAGAAGTCTTTGTTATAAAAAGAGATGTCATATGCTAATTAACATATGACCACATATGCCCTGAAAAATATTTTCAAATTAAAACATTTGTTTAAGTAAACCAAAATTATATTTGGGTACATTCAAGCAGACCAAAGCTTATTTCTGGTGGAAATATTTGTTTAACTTTCAATTTGTTGAAGGTTATTTCAATCATAGTATTGTTTACTGTTAAGACATTGAAGATGATATGAAATTTTTGTAATTTGCGAAGACAGAATTGTGAGTGAAAATATAGTTTACCATGAAATAAGCACAGCATGACTGGAATTTTTTTAAAAAATCATATAAATCATGAAACATTGCCATAACTTTGTACGTAAGGTCTAAAATTCAACTGTATGAGATGTAGGGTAATGGTATTGCAAGATTAATGAAAAACAAAAATTTCGATTTGTTTTCCCAGTTACTATGCCAAAAACTAAAAGGAAAAAAAGAAATTTTCATGTTCTAAATGTGTATATATACACACATGCATACATATCAGCATATATTAGGCTAAGTAGGACAGGGGCTGGTCATCATGAATGAAGCGTGCACCCCGTACTGAACTGACGAAAGATTTGAGGGATCATAATACAGCACTACCGAGAGCATCTTCTCCCATCTCCCCACCACCAAGAGGAATCTTTCCAGCTCTCCCCTTGTCTGCCCCTTTGAAGAACTTGGGCTGCCCAGAACGTGCATGCCAATCCCACATTTCAAGAAATCTGTGTGTGGGTGCTGTGGGGCTCTACTGTAATTAGAAATGTCACATGATGAGCAAGACTTTATTTGTTGGCACAACCATCAACCTCTTTTTCACCAAGGTTTATTTGGTTTATCTGACTGGAGAGTTGTTTGTAACCTTCCTATTCTCATAGCCTTCCAAAGAATGTTTTTGTAATTAACAAGAACAGTCTTTCCAACTGAGCAACAGCTTCTCCATCAAGAATGTAAATGGAAGAGTCATACTTCTCTAAGGAAAGTGCTAGTCACTTTGTATATATTTGGATTTTAGTCTTTGGTAGGGTCTATAACATTGTATGTGTTACTAAAACAGTATTTTGCCAAAAGCAAATGTTATTCACAAAATTTTCTTTAAAAAATGAGAGGTATATCTTAGAACGCAATTTATTTCTTAATGTACATTTCCTTTGATGTCTACTGTGGCTTGTGGCAGCTCATGAAGACACAAACAGGAGTGGATTATGGTCGTCATGTTTCAGCTAGTCCAGTGACCACGGAAAGCATGTAAAGCAAAAATGGAGCGTGGTCCAAGCTAAAGTAAAATCCCCAAGGCTCAGCAGTGACAGAAAGGAGCACAGATGTGTCAAGCAAGACATCCCTAAACACAGGGCTTGCAAGCAGTGCCCGAACTTCAATTCCGGGTGGTTGTAAAATAGGTTAACAATTTGATGTTCTTTTCAGAGTTCCCACTCCTGTGACAGCAGAAATTGCCATCAGTGAGTGGCAATATCAAGTCATTACTGAGCTCTTTATTGAAAGGAAGTCAAGAAGAGGGGAAGACACTCTGAGTCAAAACATTTCAGCTCATTCTCCCTGATTCAGGCCCTAGAATATTGTACCAGGGATTCTTAAAACATAAAACCTGCAACCTCGTAATGAAAAGATGATTACATTTCGTATACGCATCCCTTAGGGAAGAAAAGCTATTATTTAAAATGAGGTTAGCCAGCAAATACAATTGTTTCATTTCAGCATGGGGTTGGATCCCAGGCACAGCTTTATGGCCATATTAGCTAGCATTAGTTTTAGTGTGTTTTTCTACCAAATCGGTTTAACATTTCTTTGGGGAGATAAAAATCAGAGTTCTCTTAATGCTTTTATCCACTGTCTCTGTAAGCAATTCCAAGATGAAAGCGCAGGAGGATTTTGTAGTCACACAGGACTGCAATGCCATGGGCAGCCACATGGCGAGCTCCGTGAAGCACCACCCTCAGCGTGGCTCCAGGCATTGTCATCCTGGTCTTTGGAGTTTGCAGCAGTTGGACAGCAAGCACAGGTGGCAGAAAGCGTCTGCAAGGGACTGAGGCTCCTTGTTGCTTGCATTCCATTCAGTACTGCCCTGGGTCTCCGTCTTCACCAGGAGGTTGTATGTGCTCCTGGAAATCTAAAGGGAAACACCCAACCTGCTCCTTGTCATTCTGAACACAGTGCTCTTGGGGTACCTAGACATCCTTTTGTTTGAGATCTGTTTTCCTTTTTTAAAATGTTTAATTCGCATTCTCTCAACTTGTTCTGTTTATTTAATTGTACCATATACCACAAAACTTCTCGTGTGATTTTAGTGAAGCTTGCTAATAAAAGTTTAAATTATTTTTTCCTATTTATTCTTTTTTTATTAAGAAATTTAGTTATTGTACAATCAAAAATGCATCCAAAGTAACAATATGATATACATATATTCTAAAATCGGATTTACTTCCTGGATCCCTCTCTATTCTCCCTCCCTTTACCCTCCCCCCCCACCCCTCCTTCCCCTTTCCTTCCCAATAGATATCTATGGTTGCCCTAAATTATGTGTTATTATGCCTTTTCTGGGTCGAATATATGATATTGACCACCTTTCACAAAGGCCTGAGTTAATATCCAGCCTCTACAAATGAGTGAAAGCATTCGACCCTTGGCTCTCTAGGTTTGGCTATCTTCACTCGGCAAGATTTCCTCCATCGTCATCCATTTACCTTCAAAGGCTACAATTTCTTTGTTTCTGATTGCTGAGTAGAACTCCATGATTTATATATACACCACAGTTTTTGGATCCATTCTTCGGGTAAGGGGCATCTGGGTTGGTCCCATAATTTAGCTACTGTAAATTGAGCTGCTATGAACATAGATTTTGCTGTGTCACTGTAATGTGCTGATTCTAACTGCACTTGAAAAATATCCAGAAGAGGGATATATGGGTTGTGTGGTGGGTCCCTCCCTAATTTTTTGAGAATTCTCCACACTGCTTCAGAGGGGCTGTCCCGGTCTGCAGTCCCACCAACAGTGTGCTAGCGTTCCTATCTCCTGCAACCCCTCCAGCATCTGTCACTGTTTATATCCTTCATTTTTGCCAATTTGCCTGGAAAGAGGTGAAATCTTAATGTATTTTTGAAATGCATTTCTCTGAAACATTTAAATTATTAAATAAATAATTCCTGGTTTGCTTGGAGATTTGCCTCCTCTTCCTTCCTGCTGCTTCCTTACCGATTAGTGACTTCTGTGCTCCTCCTGCCTTCTTCAGGGAAGCTTTTCATCATCTTTCATTGATTTCCCTTCTCAGCCCACCCTGGGGTTTTGAGCCTTACGTTAGAATCATCTCTGCTATCCAGGAAGCATTACTGCTGCTCCTGTAGTGTCCAGGTATTCCAGTATGTCAACCTATTATACTACAATCCTAACCAGGACTTTCCCCCAAAATCTTGAATTGCTATAAACTTCAGTGGGATGTTCAGATAGAGTATCTTATAACATGAATTTGGAAAACCCTCCCTTTGTTTTCCAATATGACTTATAAAAGTCTCTTTACTTTTTTACTTTATTTCCACTCTGTTAATTGAAGTACATTCTCAAGACAAAACTTAGAAATATAACATGGAAGGAGGAAGACTCTGGTCTATAGAGTATCCAGCTCATGTACACTTGACTCTGTCTCTGTGAAAACTCATTCATTCCAATCACCAGTCAGTAACAGAATTGACAAAACCATTTCTTATCTTTCAGGAATCATATTTTCTGTTGTGTTCTTTGCCATGTATTTTAGATACTGGGTCAATGCAAACCATACATGGTTATTTCCTGGCAATTAAATTGAAAGTTTTAAAAAATTAGGCATTCTTTCTTTTTTTTTTCCCTAATGTGTGCTTATTAAACTGCCCCATGGAGAAAATTAAGTTAGTTCACATAGTGATTCAATTTGCAGCTTAATGTTGATGTGAGTTTTCCTAGCACAAGTATCTTTCATTTATGATTGAAGAACAATCATAAATGAAAATCTTCTATAGCTATTTAGTTTTATAATGTATTATTGGAGGTGTTCCTTATAAGCAGATGAACCTTCACTGCTCCCTGGAGATCACCCCATGAGCAACAGTGGGTACTTATTGGAAATCACTGAACACATTAACCTAAAGAAATAGCATTGAAATTGAGTTGGTGCTTTTGAAATAACAGAAAGACAGCTCTGGTGGAAAGAAGCTGGGGACATGTTGAACTTCATGTTGTGCTGTAGTTTTATTTTAGCTGGCCCAAAGTAGGCTTTCAGATTCCTTTAAAGATGTTAATCACTTGATTACCGAATGTTGTGTCAAAAAAATTCTTTTTTGTTTGTGTGTTTCTGACTTTAATTAAGTCCTTTGGGTCAACACTGGAAAATGTATTCTCATATAGTTTGATCTAAGAAAAAGCATAACCCAATTTCAAAGTTTATTTCTTTATTAAAACCAGTTTGTTACAAAGGCAATTTATCTGGGAAACTTACGCGTGCATGCACACACATGCACACACACACAGACTTCACATAATTTTCTATCTTTCTTCTCCAGAGTGGATATTCACAAACAAGCTACTAGTTACATTTTGACATATAGATCTGTAGGATAAGAAAGCCATGGGAAAGAATTAATATTGGGAAAAGTAAAATAATAAAACACCACTGAGTCCCAATCTTTATTGTAAAAACATTCTAGATTTTATTTATAATTATTATCAATTTAGAATAAATGTATTAAGTGGCAAAGGAGATGCCTCAAATAGCTCAGAATTTTTAAATGAATATAACCTCTATAGAGTGAAATGCAATAAAATCACATCAAATTCCATGGAGCAGAAATGAAAAAATACTTTTCTTCTGTTTTTTTAAGTTGTCAATATCCTTAAAGACTGTTGATTCTTATTACAATTCAAAGAGATATGCAATAAATTCCAAAAGGAGGTAAAGGAGAGACACCAAACAACCCTTATGTCTTTCGTAATCTAGTTAAGAGATATAACCACATGATTTCATTTAACACATGGGACCTAACCAAAGAAACTAGTCACTGAAAAACTTAGAACATAATGGAAAAGAAACTAAGATATCATGTTGGAAGCAACTCTAGTGTTAGAGGGCTGGGACCTTCCAGGAAACTGAGGCAGTGTGAAGACATCCTTCAAATCCTGATTCTTGCAATCTTAGGAAAGATTTCACATAATTCATGTGGATATGAGGCATGAGTTTATTGAAGGGGTAGGAAAAGGGAAAAGAAGATGCTGTCAGGGGAGAGAGTAGGTTTTATCAGAGAAGGGAGGGCCAGTGTGCCTCTCCTGGACTCTCCATAAAGCCCCACCCAGTTCCACCTCTTGAATGTTAATTGACAGCAGGATGACATCAGACTTTCAAGTCCCCACTGCTGTGACCATTCTCTATCACTTCGGTCCATCTGGACCAGTTCTCACTGGATTCTTAACCATACATTGTTATAGATTCTATGGTTAGAATGAATTATCCTCATTTCCCTGGGTTTCAGGATTTGGTCTGTGAGAACTGTCACGAAAGTCTGCCCCTTGTGGGGTAAATTGGGTTCCTCTTACTGACATTATTTGGGACAGGCATTTCTCAGCAGATAACAGGTAGTTTGCTGGGGCATGTGCCATAGCCTGTCCATGTAAGCCAGGCAGGACTGCAGGTAAATTGCTTCTCGTAACAGACAGGTCGTGGGGGTCAGCACAGTGGGCACATTTTATAGCATTGTTCCTTAACTTGGCATTCCTGCCATTTGCATCTGCCTGTGCCCTTTCAGTAGGAAGCAGGCACCATCCCTAGATCTTGAAGAACAAAAGGAAGGTGTTGGGAATATTAACACCTGAAGTTGGAGAGGGGCCTTGGTCTTGCTGAGCTGAACACCAGCTCCCAACCACAACTGAACATTAGAGATGGTAGTATTTTTAGGTGAATTTTAAAACTGGGAAATCAAGTTGGAACAGGTTTAGAAACTTGTTGCAAATCCTAAAGGTGATAAAACATGGTGGGATTTGGAGAATTTTTAAAGAAGTTCTTGAATTTGTTCCTATGAAAGAGTTCATAAGCCCGATCCTTGGAAAGACGAAAAAAATATGAGCAAAGCTATAGAAAAATAGAATAATATTCATATGTATCTGACCCCAAACATACACAAGCAGAGCATGAAAATTACATCTGGATAGAAGGCAACCAGATGAGCAAAAGAAAAGTTTTTAGATATAAGCCAACTATATATTTCCCCTCAAACTCCCTGAAATTGCTAGTTCTTGTCATCTATATTTATCCAAAAAGATTGATTTTAATTTTAAAACTGTTATAAATAATAAAAAATATGACTTCTAGAAACAGTTATAGTTACTTATAAGCTATTACACTTCTCAATTCTTCATTTTTTTTGGAGGAGAATTATCCTAGGATTTTTCCCCTAAAATTATGATTTTTATGTTGGGATAAAATAAAGCTGAATAAAAGAAAGACAGGAGTTGCTGCAGAAGAAATTTTTTCAGTACTCACCTGTGTGCTAAATGGGGCATAATTATACTATATTTTCTAAAAGGAACTATTCATCTAAAAATAAGCAACTATTTCTAGTTTGATCTGTAACTATACATAAAGATAAATTAGGAAAAATAAAAGACCTAGGTGTCAATGAACTTCAATTGATCTCTTCTTGGCATTTTTTATTAGAAATAATCTCATTAACATATCAAAGATATTTTCATTTATTTCCAATTTATTGCACATTAGCATATATCTCAAAAAGCTGTTTAAATAATTTGGATGCTGCTGAAAGTGTCTAACGTTGAGTATCTTTTTCTTAGTGTGGACTACTCTGTGCATGGCAGATGCACTGGGAGGACGTACACAGCATCTGGGGCTTCAGGTCGCTTCTGCTCAGTGGGGACCAGCGTGCTCTGTGCTCATAAACTGCACAGCAGACCTAGGACAGCAGGGAGCACAGGGTCTGTTAGCAGAGGGGCTGCAATGATCAGCTAGGGTGATGAAGGAAGGAGGACTCAGCAAGAAAGCCTTACTACACAGTCAGGAAGGAGAAAGAGACGGGAACACTTAGGTTGTTTATGCAACATTACTCCAGGCAGTGGACCAGAAAGTGTCAAAGACATTACGACAGGAGCAAGCCAGAGGACGGATGGATCAAGCAGCACAAGGGGTCATGGCAGTGAAGAGAGGCAGGTGACATGGGACCTTGCAGGACTGACCAAGGAGCTGCAGCAGCCCTGAGTCCTGGTCAGGGCAGTGGCAGCACTGGCCACAGACTGTCCCCTGAAAGCCCAACTTCACATTTCCTTTCACATCTCCCACCCTTAACTGAGTTCATAGACTGCTTTCTAAGTACATAGCATGTAGGAGAGGAGACGAATCCAAGACCCAACCAAAGCTGTTGCAGTTTACCCCTGGACCGGGGAGAGGTCCGGCTGCTGCGATCAAGTTTAGCAGAGGCCAAGGACACACAGATGGGTCTCATTGCCTAAGATCTGGTCTCATCACCTAAGTTCTGGAACATCAGCCAAGAATGGTCTTCACATCAAATAAACCATGTCCTCTCCACTCTTAGTCACTTCCCATTAAAGTACCTTCCTTCTAGAAAAGTTACTTTTAAAGTAATAAATATTACCCATTTCAGCTTACAGTAAAAATGAATGCAATCATCTAGAGTTTTAGAGGTTACATTAATAACTTACATAAGAATATAATCATCATTTGCTCATTTGTGCTTTTTAAACATATTCTAGGCAAATTAATTATTTGAAAATAAATAAATAGGAGAAAAGCAACTAATTTTTATTACAGGCTTTTTTTCAGAGATGATTTTAATATTTTCTGAAAGGAAATAGAATATTTGAATAATGAGAATGCACAAAATATTCATGGTACAGTGTTTGTTATAAATATTTCAATTATGACAAAAATGAAACTATATATTAAATACAGAAACAACAAAATTTTTCACTTGAAAATTTTGGAAAGGTCTGAAATTTCAAATTTTAATATTTACTTAAGATGTAGCTCAAAAAGGGCAGAAGAGGGAATTGGGCTATTTATGAAGAAGGTAAGGTACTTTACATAAAAATTGATAATATAAATAGAAAATTAGACTGATGGAACAGACTAAGTTTAATATGGGTAAATCACAATGTCAATATGGAAAGACATGTTAATGATGTAGGGAATAAACCAATTACAAGGAATTTGATAAACAGTTTCACTCTGTAGAAAATTTAGAGATAAAGTGTTTTCTAATACAGTATACAGGTTAGGAATATATGAATGGTACATTAAAAGCCTGAATATTAAAAGTAAAGTTTTAAAGAATCTCCTTTTGAAACACACATTGGAAAATATTTCTTAAATAAGATCTGTAAAAACAAAAAATAAGAAGAAAAAGAAAGAAAAGATGGAATCCATTAAAATTTTTAAAAAGTTGGCATAGTCAAATATTTAAAAAGAGACTTAAAACCAGTTTTATAAAATCTCTTCCAGAAAAACAGAGGAGGGAATAATTCCCAGCTCAATTTTTTAAGTCAGATACAAAAGTCACATAAAATAGAATCAAGAAAAAAATAACAATAACCAAAAAACAAACACCTACATACCACTACCATTAATGAAGTTACTCAAAAAACACAGAGCAATGCTTAAGTAAGAAATCTTAGTGCTGTACAAAAATAGCTACAGGCTATGATTCAGTGGGCTTTTTTCCAAGTGTACAAAGCTAGTTTATTCATTGAAAAACTAATAAAGGTAATCAATGAGCTAATGAACAAAACTTATCTGATCATTTTAGTTGAATGAACATCTAACATAATCCAAACTCACTAATGTTGACAACTTTTCAAATTAATAAGAGGTGCTACCTCTCCTAGGCAAAGAGCACCTACAAAATCCCATAAGGTGATAGACTGAAGCTTCCCTCCAAGATCTCGAACAATGCCAGGATAGCTATGCTCACCACTCTAAACCAGTACAGCATTGAATGTTCTAGCCACTGCGGCAGGTAGGGGAAAAATAAATATAATAGCCTGGAAAAATGATATGAAGTAGGGCACAATTGTAGATAGTAGTTAAATGCAGAAAATATCAAAGAACATGAAAAGATACTTCCTAGAACTAATCAGTTGAGCTGTGTAGAAGATGAAAACACGTAAGAGTCACGCGTTTCTTCATGCAAATAACATTGAAGTCAAAAATCAAAACAAAATGCCATTTGGAATCAGTCCAAAGAGTGTGAAATACTCAGTTATACGATTAATACAACATGTACAGACTCGATATGCTAAGATTATAAAGCGCGATAAGAAGAGAAATTAAAGAAAAACTAAATAGAGAAAAATACTGGAAAATCCAACCTAGTACAGATGTCTCTCACCCTAAATTGATTTAAAAGCTAATCGCAATTCCATCCAAATTCCAGCAAAAGCTTTTTTGTTGTTGATGTAGGCAAGGTTATTCTAAACTTTGTATGGAAGTGAAGAGAACCTGGAATACTTGAAGTTCTTCAAGCATAAAGTGGTACAATTCACCCTGCCTGATAGTGATGCCAATTACCCAGCAGAGCAGGAGACAGAGAGGTAGAGGTGGAGGCTGGATGTGAAGGCCACTGAAACAGATCAGGGAACCCAGAAACACACACACAAATGACCCCGCTGACTTTCAGCAGAGAAGCAAAAGCACCCAAGGGAGGGAAGGGAGCCTTCTCTACATCAGCGTAAGAGGGGCTGGGAAAGCTGGGCATCCATAGGGGGAAAACAGAATCTTGACCAAAACCATTACCCTTCTTGCAAAAATAACTCAAAACAAATCCAGATTAAATGTAAGATGCAAAAATTAAAACTGGAAAAAACCAGAGGAGTAATATTTTGATCTATAGCCAGGCAAAGAACGTGATCTATAAACTAAAAAAAGGAAAAGAAGCAAAGTTTTTTACTTGTCAAGAACCCTGCTAAAGAACACGAAAAGACAAGCTGTTGACTGTGGGAAAACTTACAGATTTCGTGTTGGACAAAGGATGAGTATCTAGAATATCCAAAATACTCTCAAATCGCAGCAGAAAAGTTAGCAACCAGTGCATTTACAAAACAGGCAAAAGGCTCACACACTTATCTCACCAGGCAAAATGTAGTGTTTAAAAAGTACACGAGAAAGCACTGGACACCGTTAGTCACTCTGGAAACACAAACGTGAAGTCGTGATGAGATATCACTGCCACCGACCAGAAGTGATAAAATGAAAATATTAAACAAGGGTGACACCACGCCTGTCAGAAGAAGTATCCGTCTGACTTTGGAGGTGGAATGTGAAATGGAAAGTCACCCTGGGAACAGTTAGCTGGTCCCTTACATAACTGAACATGTGTCTACTACCACTCAACAATTGCATTCTGGGGCATTTATCTTAAAGTTATAAAATTTATGTTCAACAGAATCCTGTTTATGGTTGCCGATCATAACTCACATGTATCAGATGTCCTTCAGAGGGTGAATGCTTTACTAAACGATGCACAGAGTATTCAGCAATAAATAGAAGCAGATTATTTATACTTGGAAAACCTTGCATGAATCTCCAGATCATTAGGTGGAATGAAGAAGTTCCTACAAGGTTAACACTGTTATGTTTATATTTACATAACATTCTCAAAAAACCAAATTATAAGAAAAGAAACAGATTAGTGGTTTGAGAGTCTCAGAGAGTGGAATGGATGTACTCTGAAGAGCATCCAACAGGATCTTTCTGATTATATGATTGTTATCAATCATATTGCTTCCAGGTCAAGAGCCTGGTCTTGATTTTGCAATACAGTTTCATAAGATGTTACCATTAGAGGAAACTAGACCATTCTGTACAGTTTCGTTTCTTTTCTTTCTTTCTTTTTAAAGAGAGGGACAGTGAGAGAGAGAAAGAGAATCAGTTTTATTTTGGTTTTCATTTGGCTTTCCTTGCTCTGACACTTCACTATGTACATGGTGCTGGGTCTCCAACCCACAACCTCAAGCACGCCAGGCAAGCGCCATAACCACTGAGTCACCACTCCAGCCCCTGGTTTCTTAATACTACAAATAAATGTACAATTGTCTCAAGATAAAAAATAAAGTGTAAGCAACAAACAAAATTCTTGTAGATATTTAGACATTAATATTCAGCAGACAGATTGAAAAATGGTTACAACTCTTTAAATCTGAGGAGAGCTAATATACTTTACAGGAAATGATTATAAGCAGTAGAAATAAAAAATCCATAGAAATATAGGCAAAATATGAACAGATAATTTATATGAGACCATGCTCACATGGATAAAAATATATGAGATATTCAAATCCATTGAGAATCAGAAAAAATGGGATATTTCAACCACCCTCCAAGTGTGCAAAAATTAAGTTTTGAGCATTGTCAAGAATTTAGAGAGCTGTGGAAAAAAAAATTCGGCTGTACTTGCATTTGTTGGGAGAAATATTACTACAGATTTCCAGAGACCAAACTTAGAGTACTTAAAAAAATTCAACCTACATCAACATACATATGTGCACACATACACACCTCTCACACACCACCTATGACCTAGCATAGCAACCTAGCACTCCTTCCACTACATAGCTCAGTGAAATCCACACGTCACTCCGTTAGGGGATATGTGCACAGTGCTCGTTTCAGTATATTCTGTGGTAGGGATTAGTTGAGTCTAATATAGTTACTTCTATTGGAGGGAGAAGCTTGGCACAGTGGGGCGCACCTGTAATTACTTGGGAGGCTGAGGCAGGAGAATTGTAAGTTTAAGACTAGTCATGGAAACTTAAGGAGACCCTGTCTCAAAATTAAAAAAATAAATAAATAGAAAGGGCTGGGGAGGTAGCTCAGTGCTAGAACAGCCCTGTGTTCAATCACTTGCACTAAAATTTATTTAAGTAAATAGAGGAATAAATAATAATCCAAATGTCAGAAATACACACACAAAAATGCAAAGCAACCATTAGAAGCATGAAACTACACGCGGACACAATCATGCAAAAAATCTTAATAATATAGAAATAGAATGCTACGAACTTACTAAAAATGTATGAATTAATACACATATATGAGTAAATCTCCCATATGTACAAGGAGACATTCAATGAGAAGGATTCATATGTAGTACATCTAAAGGCTACTAATGTGCAGGGAGAATGTTCAGAATGGGATTAAATTGAAGGAATAATAAAGTAATATTATTGAAAAATCAAATATTTTATCGATAATATGTTCTAGTACTGTTCAAATCTATTTCCTCCTGCCCCCAAAATGGTAACCAGAGTCCAAAACCAAAATCAAAGTGGTCTAAATACCTCTCATTGGCCCTGGGCTGATTATCGTGCCCTGCAATAGCTAGGCAGACAGCTCCCTGAGGCTCGCTAATGTTGAGATGGTTGAACCTGGGGCACTACTTCCAAATTCACTCAAGCAACCACTTGCCCCTCAATCTGCAGGTGTTAGAACGTTCAAGGACACTAGATGGGGAGACGGCGGCCTTTCCTGAGCTCTGATGCCTGCTACCATGTGAGGAGCCATGTGTACGCCTCAGCCATGTGGATGATGAAAGACCCAAGAGCGGCTGGTAGCCCTCCAGAGCCCGGGCATCAACACCCCCAAACCTGCAGGATCCCAAGGGTTGTTTTCCAGAGTCAGCCACAGAGTGGAGCTCAGAATCAGGGACACCCCTGGGGCCAGATTTCGTTGAGAAATGACTCTGTCCGTGGCTGAACAGTGTACTGCCTCAGTAAAGAAGACTGAGCCACAAATTTGGTCACAGGAAGTCGAGGCACCTGAAATGCCAGGGCTTGTGAAAACAGGTTGCTTGACCATGCGGTACACTTCATGTCTGATTCTTCTTTCCTTACAAAGGCCTTATGATGACATGTACATCTGGAAGAGAATGAGGACGTCAAGTGACCTGGCCATCCAGTTGCTGAAAAGACACACTTGTAATTTGAACCAGCCTGGACACCAGGACGACCACCCTGGGATATCATCTCAATTTTATAGTCAGGATTTGAAAAATGATGCTATTAAATAATTCATGGCAGGGTGAGAACTCCCAGAAAAAATTAAAACTAAAAAGGATTAAATATGTTAGAAATCAAGGATCAATTTGGGCATTGTCCTTTTGCTGTCCTGTCCTGATCTGTCACTATTTACTACTTATTTTAATGGCCTATTAAGTGGTTTGAACTTCTTTATTTCCTGCGATCTCAACTGCAGTCATCCTAAGCCAAGCTAGCATCATCATCTCTAAGTCCCACTCATTTATTTGCCTCTGGATTCCCAGAATCTGTGCTAGTTCCTTCTGGAATGATCATTTTAAACGTGTTCTAATCCCGTCATCACCAGGAGTCACTGTCAACCTGACTAAACACAGGTCAAGAATTCTTTATTGAGTTTAAGTTAAAATGGGGGTAAGGGGACCAATAAATCCCTTACCCTGTCCAACAGGTAGTGCCTCCTGCCAAGACAGACCAATACAGCAACCTGCAGATGGAGCAGAGCTGAGGGGTGAGGTCCACTGTGAAAAGGGAAATCCCACCTTGACAGTCAAGTCCTGCCTCTGGACAAGGTGGCCAGCGAGGTTACACCACAGCTTGAAACCTGAACTCAGACAGTGTAATGACAATCTTTTAAAATCAGGGAACTTATTAGGAAGGGGTCAACACCGTTCATTCTTTCTTCTTTCTTTCGTTCTGTCTTTCTTTCTTCTTTCTGTTTCTTTGTTTCTTTCTTTTTTTTACATAATAGGACTTCAGTTTAGAAATATATGTTATAAACTATTGTTTAATAAGTGAGCCCATTTTCCAAGGGAACAATGTACTCTTATCCATGGCCACCATCCCCAGACCAGCAGCTGTTTATTCAGGTAGGTTGATTTGTAGGGGTTCCCAAGGAACCAGAAACATCACCCATGGGTTACAGCCTATTTTCCAGGGCATGGATTTCTTGAAAGCAACAGAGAAGTCTTTTGAGTCTCTGGGTCCCTTTTGATCCCAATGCCCTTGGGCCTTTGTCCTTGACAGCACAGCAGTGTGCAGCAGGAAGGTCTGAGCGTCCTCTCCACCGCCTTGGATGGACCTTGTGTCAAGTCTTCTCTGTCCCCGGCAGCCAGTCTCCCGTGATAGCAAGGATCTCTCCAGCCCATGACCTCCTGCAATTTGCGCATCGGGTTCCCTCTGCCTAGGTGCTTTTCCTTTCTCCTTTTTTTCCAAAGCCATCACTTGTTGGAAAAATCTTTCCTAACACTTGTGATTGGGCCACATCACTCTTCTTTGCAACCTCATAGTTCCATGAAGTTCCATTTGAGGAAGCTATCATAATAATAACTGTATTTAGTTTGTTGGATTATTTGAGTGAAGGGTAACTCTTTCACCAGACTAAACTCTAAAATGTCAAAGTCCACATTGCTTTGGCTCACTCTGAGATTCCTATGATCTATAACTCTATCAATTGCATATTAATCACCCAAATCCTCGGACAAATGGGTGAATGGAAAACAGCCCTACAACTACTAAATACTGCTGATTTTACCTTCTACAAACTGGAAAACCCAGAACAGTTTCCCAACAAACAGAGAGAGGACTCAGGATAATGAAATTTAAATGTTTCAAGAAGCTGACCATTTTCTTTTTACTATCAAGTTGGCTGAATTAGAAGTTAAACATGGACGATGTTAACCAAAGTGATTCATGGCGATTATGATTATTCAAAACAATTATTATATAAGAAAAGACATTCAAAATAGAAAAAGCAATTTCTCACTTTCCATTTTACAGTATTTTCTCAGAAGATGTTGTGCAAGCAAGTGGAATTATGGAAATCTGAGTTCAGCATCTGTGAACAATAAGTAAATGCTTTATTCATCATAGTCAGCGATGCTAAGAAAATCAAACTTAAAATTGGTATTTTAAAGCATACATTTTTGTAAAGAGTTTAGATTTATGTCATGGGGAAATAATCAACGGAGAGTATGCATGCACTCACACCCACAGATATATGAGGAAAAAATGAAATATTAAATTATTTAAAAAATAGTTTACTTGCTTCTTTGCAGCAGGAGGCCATAAACTGAACTCGAGTGAGTTGAAATTAAACGACATTTCCACATGTACTGAGGCCCTACCCTGAATTAAGTCATGTTGGGTAGAGATGCAGCATCGGAGAGACAGTCTCTTTCCTAACTGCTTCTCACCCAGAGGAAACCGATAAGAAGCTGAATTAAACACACTTACACAAGGCAAAGTGGAACATAGAGTAAAATAAATTACCATGAATAAAACTGATTAATAAAGTAGAAGAACCGACATGCCAATAAAGGACAGATGTATGAAAAAGCTCAATATCGTGAAAAATTTTATAGAAAATGAAGCATAGTAGGAGCTTTAAGAAGAATGAAGCCTATAGAGACACTACAACTCATTTGCTTACATTCACCTTAAGTAGGTTCTTCCTTGGCCCACTTGTGTGTGTGTTGTCCCCTGAAGGGCCAGGAATTCATTGTCAAGTCTGATTGTGAGGACTTCGTTCGTGCAACTAAAGGGGCAGGAGACAGAAACAAGGATAAGCAAAGAAATGTGGCATCAAGACACTTCAGCACAGTGAGGAGTGTAGGCCTCAGGGATCCAGGTCCCAGCCCTGGAAATTCTGCATTCCTGCAGAAGGGCACGCTCATCCCTCACATCTTGTGGGAAGAGGTACTAACAGTACTTTGTTCTAGACTAGTCATCTTTTCAAGATATTTATAAAAGGAATGACCTTGCAGAACAAAGATAAGCATGAATCAGGCTATTATTAGCTGAAGACTTTGACCTTCAGTGCAACCCCCTTGCATGAATGAAAGAGAATACCAATGAGGTATCTCTTGCCACTTGCCACCAGTCAGTGCAGCAGGACCTAATGACACTGCCTTTGCCCTCTGATGTCCAAATTGTTCACTCAGTGCTTGAGGTCCTGTCAATCAACTTCTGAATTTTCTTGGTAAGTCAGAAGCCAGTCTTAAACATTCTAAGCAAGATGTTGCCACAACCCTGTCTGGAAAGATGATGGATACACACAAATTTTAGATGCCTGTTCACCAAGTAAAGCTTCTAGGGATTATATAGACAGATTAGCAAAGCTATTCAATGAAATTCAGATATTTCTTTGGGCACGCACCTGGCCAGCGCAAAGGGCTGGCACTGTACTGCAGTCTTTGGGCACTGGAGGGAGTACATGACTCATCAGGGCATTCTTCTTAAATATTCGTATTGGCCAACCAACGAAGTAGGCTCCATTTAATGAGGAGTAAATTAATACACTAACCCAGCTAGCTGCGGAGCATTCTGTATCATTGTGCTGCCAAAACACAGATAACACTTTGGAGTTGCCATTCTCTATCATTGAGGGGCTTCCTCACAAGAGCCTGGAGAAAGTGGTGGTTGTCTTCCCTCCCAGAGGGATTCCTGAGGGTCTGGGCTTATTGCCTCCCTGCCAGGGTTCCCACCACTCCTCCTTTTGAGCGCTGCTTTTGGCTTATGCCTAGGTTCTCCTCAATGCCAAGTACAGGAGAGCCTGTGCTCTGCGGTCCGATGCCCCCATGGTGGAACAGAGTCACGAGTACTCAATAGCTAGAAAGGGAAGAGGAAGCTGAGAAGCTCTACTTGACCCCTGGAAATAGAAGATTGAAAAAAACACCCTTCCTAAGCCCAGCAGCACCTTGGCACAGCGTGAAATCATGGCAATAATATTCTTTGCCACCTGGAGCAAAGTTGCTGGCTCCCTGGGGCCCTCAGTTCACGAGGGCGTATATTAGTGCCTGAGTTTTGGTCAGTGAGGATTCAGCAAAGCAGAAGCCCACTTCTGTCATGGGACCAGAGAGGCTGTCCTGCCGTGGAGTCAGTTGTGTGTTAGGAACAGCTGGGTCACTAACGCACAGAATTCAAGACCATTCTCAAAACCGTCTTTGAAGGGCAGGCCATTCCTTGCCGAAGCTGCCTGTACTTCGCTGACACTGTGTTTGTTGCCAATGACTCTGACTTTTGAAAACTGTAGACTAACAGACTAAAGACATTCCCTTTAGAAATCAGGAATTATAGAAACAAGTGTTGGGTGTTTAGGAAGTCTTCTAGTTTACTTAGGTAGCCACTCAGAACAAGCGCAGGTTCTAAAACATCTCACTGGAATAAACAGTTACCTAAAGCCACGCTGCCCACATTGTCACCTTTTCTGCCTACACTCATCATTATAGCAGATACACTACACGTTCAGTATCATACTGTGCCACAATGGTGTTATCTCTGACCCAGGAGCCTCGTGTCTTCTACCACATCCATGGAACTTCAGCAGATTAGCGTGCTCACTCACAGTTAGTGTAAGATCGCCTACCTTTCAAACTTCTTGACATCTAATAGTCATTTTAAAATCTGGAATTTGGCCTATGCAGTTGTTTTGATATGTTATGTTTTGAGTGTGGAAATGCGAATATGTTAAAGTACCTGTGGACATGTCAATATTTCAGTTAATAAAACCTATTTATAAAATTTTATTATGATTAAGCATGAAGATGGAAACTTTTAGACTATTTAGAGGAACAGTTTCCCATATAAATTTTATGTAGACAAATGTCAATCGAAGTGCTATACTAAACAGATCTCCAACTAAAACTCTTACATATGACATCACATCTTTATGATTAGAATCAAAATATCAGCTACAAACAGTAGGTTAAAAATTATGCTATTGTAATGTTGAAGTACTTTTTTATTCCTGCTTTTTAATCATTGCTAGGAGTAATCAGTGTAGTGATTATATTATACATTCAATTAACTTTTTTCAAAAGAATGTCTCCCTGAAATATTATAAGTAAAATACTGAATTTGGAAAATGTGTGGTAGAATTTTAAAAGCTGCGATTTAAATTATTGTTAAGAACATGAAGTTTTTCCCAAAGTTGGATTTCCTTTTCCATGAGAAAATAGATTTATTAGATCTACTGCCATGCAAGCTAATGTATTACATTCTACCAGAACAGATGACAACCATGGCCTGGTATTCATTGCCACAGAAAGCAGATGAAAATTTCAAAGTTAGCTGTTTTGGATTGTTTCCTGCATGTAAGTGCCAACTGAAACAGCACACTGAATACTGACAGAGGAAGGGTTACCTTCCCTGAAAGTTTAGTAGAGTGTTTTATCAGTCAGTACAGTCATGAGGGAGGGAATAAATATTCTACAGAAACAAGTACTGTTTTCTCCCCGTAGACAATAAAAATTGGGCTGCACAATCATTCTTTCTGAGATTCAATATCAGACAAAAAAATTTATCAAAAAAGCTTCACCTAACAAAGTTTTATAAAAAGAAATTATCCTTTCATTTTTTTCTTTAAATGTTTGGAAATCATTTTATGTTTTGGCCTCTATGGTCTCTTAGGAGTTTGCTACATGGGAAAGTCTTTTCACACTTGCAGTGACTCTAGGGTTGCTGTTTGGAAAATGTTTTGCCCTTCTTTTTTGCCTTGTTATTGAGTTTTAGCAACCACCATGCTAAATTGTGCAATGTAATGAAAATGCTTTTAGAGAACAGGAAAACACGGTATGCTAAAGCTCCATTTCAACTTTGGATACGGGAGCAGCACATAATAACTCAAGACGGAGCTCTGTGCAATCTTGACTCCATTATTTTGTTTTCTGTGTATGGACATCATCCCAAGTAAAAACGGCAAATGCACCTCTTTGTTTTTGACCACTATTTTCTCATTTATTTATTAAAAATTTTCTTCGAATTGGAGAGTTTAGGAACTTTTGTTCACTAATACAATTGGCATCCATTCAGTAAAACTATGAGGTTATTACACCAAATTTATGCAGCTATTCCACAATTATGACCCTACCCCACCTACTCCTAACCAACATGGGCATGAAATCTTAACTGAGATATCATTTGCAGATGTGTAGTTTTACTGTGACTGAAAGTGGTATGTTTCTAAGGGGAGTAATGTAAAAGTCTGATAAAATATGACTGTCAACTTTGTCCATCTGGATTCTGCCTGTAAGCCCTTCATGCCTGGTCTCAAATGGAGAAGTCTCAGCTTTCCTAAATAACTGACTATCCAAGTTGTGTTCATTGTACAGAGTGCAGTAAAGATGTGAGTACACAAATGTTACACTTTGAAGTTCCCAAAGAGTTAATCAAAATTATAACTGCTTTCTCTCATTATTATTTTCCATTTTGCCTATCCAAGTTAGAATAAATGTTGTCAAAGTGGACTAGTGGAAGTCAGAATTCTGTTGAAGAAAAAAAAGCCATTTAAAGAGAAATAATTATTCTCTCTCAATTTCAGAAGTTATTAGCAAAGATTGTTCCTGAGCTATTTACACAGTACAAATATTAATTTTTGTTTCTATAGAATATAGTCTTAATTTAATAGACCTTATAAAGTTCCAAAACTGAAAGTTCATTTCTAAAATAATTGCAAAGTCAGTTTTGAACTTCACCATAAAAAAAAAAAAAAAAAAAAAGGAAAGAAAGAAAGCAGGGTGTGAGGGCACACACCTGTAATCCAGCAGCTCGGGAGGCAGAGGCAGGAGGATGTCATGTGTTGTAAAGCCAGCCTCAGCAACTTAGCAAGGCCCTAAGAAATTTAGCAAGGCCCTGTCCCAAAATAAAAAATCAAAAGGGGCGGGGATGTGGATGTGGCTCAGTAGTTAAGCACTTCTGGGTTTAATCCCCAGCACCAAAAAATGAAATAAAAATCAGTAGAAGAGTGATTATAGTTCAATAAACAATAAAGAAAACTGAAGTTCATATGATCAATTCAGAATTTTTTATTCAAAAATCACTTTTCCCTTGAAAATAAAGTATCGACAAACACAAATTATACATATTGTACACTTGAAAATTTCTTGTATAATTGCAACTTTCTCCTCATTTTTTTCTTTTGTGATTGACATATATTAATTTGTTTCTGTAATCAAATATTGCCAAAGCATCCTTTTATCCTGATTTCTGCACCGATGGCTAATCCAAGAGAACAAAGGAGATGGGAGGAGAAAACGTCCTTTTTATTCAGATGCATGTGATGTTAGAAGAAGTGTCTGTGGGAAAGCAGGCTTCCTCATAATTAGGAGAACTACATTATTTATTGCCCAAACTAGGATGCTTGAGAGAAAAAGGATGAAAGTTAACAGCTACATCGGGAACCTGCATCCTGACCCACTAGGACAGATTTACTCCCTTGGTAATGAGCCCCAGATTTCAGTCCACCCTGTTCCCACCCTCTGCTAGCTCGTGCTGAATGGTCCCAGGTCTCCCCTGTGGAAGCAAAGTTCCGTAGACATCAGTGACCTACAGATATCCTCAGCAGGCAGATTTTCTCCCACGAAGGAAGGGAAATAAGTGAGCCAAGAATGACCAGATTATTCTCCTTGAACTTATTATGCCAAGCCTCAAATGTTGGAGGGTGCTGGCTGGGAAGGACAGTCAGTGGCTAGGGGTTTCTCCCCACAGCACATCTCCCTCCAGATCGAAGGAAATGTTGAGAGCAAGTCCCAAGTGGACCTCCTGACTCTGTGCTTCAGCAGGAAAGCAAAGACGTAGAGTAGGTGCTTGACTCCAAATTCTAACCTGAAAAGAGAGAGCATGAAGCTTGTACAGCGAAAGAAAGTCTTGAAAGCTGGAATGAGCAGTTCCACAGCCCACTGCCACGTCTGGAAAGGAGTAAGCCACCACATCAAAGTGGTCCAGTGTTGATCCAGGATCATGAAAAAGGTCTGTGCTTTGTGCCCCACAGACCCTGACCCCAGGTGAGAAGAGGTTAGGGTATGAGGATGCCTGGAACCACAGATAGATTCACTCACTAGAAGGCAGGTAAGAGCGAGCCTTTCCTGTGGAGAGAAGCTTGGTGACCCTGGCCCAGGAGTTAATCAGATTCAAACTGTTGCATGAGAGATCTATGACATAGGCCCAGTATTTAGATAAAAAGGTGTCTAGTTTTCTTCTGAGCTCCAAGGATAAGTCACAGAGGTCCAATGGGCTTTTCTGAGGGGAATAATTGGGTAGGAACAGCAGAGGGGAAACCAAATCCTAACACAGATTAGGTTTCAATCACTTCCTCTCACTTCTCCAAATGCCCACATACAACAAATTCAGAGCCATCTCCAAAGTGAGATAGACCCAAAACTCCTGAGGGAAACATTCTGGATCTCAGTACAAAAAAACAACTAGATAATTGAGAAATTAAGGCATGGATAAATTTACACTGGTAAAACATGTAAACTAGGCCAAATTTTTGATGGGAAGCATGACACCTTTGGAAAGCATTCTTGCCATGTTTGGATAATGCATTTGTGTAGTTTGGATGACAGATTCCAAGAAAAGTCTAGACAATGGTGTCGGCAGAACTGTTCCATTCCGAGGGCTGTGAGCAAGAAGCTCTCTGAGCCGCACCCCAGCCGCCGGGTTTCCCACGCCTTTGGCTCTGCTTGGCCTGCAGGTGCACGGCCCCAATCTTGCTGCATTGCCACACAGCCCTCTCTTGGTGTGCATCCCTGCTTCCAAATTGTGCTTTTGAATAGTGACACCAGTTAAATTTGACTAAAAGTCTGCTCTGGAATGAATGTTGGTGTTCCGGTAAAATCCATCTGCTAGAACCTAATCCCTCATCAAGCGGTTGGGCCTGTAGGAGGCAATTACATCATAAAGTGGAGACCTCATGCATGGGGTTAGCGCCCTTATAGAAGAGCCTTGAGATAAACTGTTGCCTCTGTCATCTGAAGTCATCTACTAGGAACACCAAATCAGACCGCAAATCAACTGGTGCATTGATAGTAGGCTACCCAGCCTCTGCGACTGTGAACTTTGTGGACTGGTTGCTTGCCTGTCACCTGGTCTAGAACATTTTCTTATAGCAGCCCAAAAGGTCTAAGGCACAGTCCACACTCACTGCAGTAGGACCACATCTGCAACATCCCTGTTTCCAAATGAAGTCATACTCAGGCATACGGAGTTAGAACTTTTACACATAAATTCTATCCACAGCAATAGATTGATATGTGTTGTTCTGTCCATGTCACTGAGACAGCAAAGTCGACCTTCTGCTGGACCATACCCTGTGTTAAATTTGGGATATTATTATCCACATAACTTCTGGTCTGATTCTTGGACTTTCTATGTACTCTCAGGGATATTTACATTCGGATTTTCTTCCTAGACTAGAATCTAGTGTATGTTTCTATAGATCTGCAAGTAAACACATTCAAAGATGCTGATATACATGCTTATACACACACACACACACACACACACACACCAATTAAGCCATAACATTTTCAAAATGAATATCCAATTCATATCTCTCTTGAGGTATTAGGTAGCAAAACACCATATATTTTGTAGAACTTCAATAAGCATTTGTCAAATGAACTAAATATTTAGGATTTTTGGGTTGGGTTGGGTTAATACATAAATAACCCTAACATTTCCATTTGTTACCCAAGATCTATGATTCAAGTATGACCCGATTTCTTTGACATGCTTTCCTTTACATTTCTTTATTTGTGCCACTGTACCATGCATTTACCTTGTGAAGCAATTTAAGATGTGCAGATGTGGCCATTGGGTGCGCAGCTTCCCTGGGTTCTCATTAGTCTTCACTGCAGGGCACCTCTACCAGTTCAGGGTCCCCTGGCATTTTATTTCAAACTAAAAATCTTCTTTGGGTTTATCTGAATTTTGGTAAAATCTTGGCTAATTTTTCTTGTTTCTATAAGTATTTGGCTTTAAACTTTGTCCACACATTTTATTAATGGGATAATTACACATTATCTCAGTTATATAGGAAAATGGGTTTGCCATATTAGTTCAAGAAATATTGTTCAGTCATATTAAATAATCCGTGATGATAAAATAAATAAAGCATGTGAACTAAAGAATGGAGGTTTATATAAAGCATTCATAAGTGACCCAGTGCATGCGGTGCATATTTATAACCACAGCGACTCAGGAGGCTGAGGCAGGAGGATTGTAAGTCTGAATGCATTCTTACTAAGAGTCTCAGAAACTTAGCAAGACATAAGAAAGACTGAAGATGAGTGGGAAGTCGCCCCTGGGCTTCATCCCTAGCACCAAAGGCACAGCTAAGACATACATCCGAGGGAGTTTGGACGTTCACGAAAATGCATCAATTTCAAAAGAAGTTGTAACTAAACATGGATTAGTTTCTACGGGTCCACTTCCCTGGGATAGTAACATGAGTAAAATTCATCAAACTGGAACATTTGCCTTTATATAAACAGTATTACTACCTAGGAAAAATATTCTAGTAGTCTTTAAAAAAAGCCTTCTTTTTGATTTCCCCTGTAAAAGTCTCTTCTGTTGAACTAGTTTTAAACGTGGAACCAGATGCTGTGGGAAAGTACAGCAACGAAACTTGACCACCCCTAAAGCGCCGGTTTTGAGTAATTGTGTTTATTATTAAATAAGGTGGTAAGGAAGACGGTTATGGCTAAGACAGTGAGCAGATCCTGAGGGTAAATTATTTGGGACCTGAACTTCATGTAGGAAGTTCAGAAGTGTCTGCCTCCCCTTATTTAAATTAGACATAAGTACTAGGTGTCAGTGATCTGAAATACTTTTATTGATTTGTTTGTTAGACTGATTACAGGATCTCTGCCATTGAACTGACCTGGCCTGATCGCAGGTTTCAAAGCTATGGGATTCACGGTGCGGATTGGCACAGGATAAAGGTGTCCCTTAGGAGGTGCTCTAGGACACCCTTCCTCATAAAGCTGCGGGGCTAGAACTGAGGCAGGCCGCTTCTGTTCTATCACCCAGTACCCAATAAACGTTCTGTTGGAGAATTTACTTCAGACTGAGCTAACACAAGAGCAGTCTCCGGCTGCTGAACACAAGAGTGGTTCAGACTACTGTAACAAAATTTCAAATGGGGGCTCTTAAGCTATCAGAAGTGCACAGCTTACAGTTGTGGAGACTGGGACACCCAGTGGCCCTGAGGTGTCTGGTGAAGTCTTGCTGTGCTTCAGAGGTGGTGCCTTGAGGCTGCACTCCTACATTGCAGAGGGGCCCAGGTCATTCCCTTCAATGTCCTTTATAAGGGCAGCAGCCCTGTTCCTGAACATGGAAACTCCCTGACCCACTGCTTCTTCAAACATTATCACATTCATCATGAGCTTCCAGGATGGGGATCTAGAGAGCACCAAATTCAGACCAAAGCAACGTCCAATGGAAAATCTAGCAGAAATCCAATAAATAAAATAGTCCATCATTACATTTGTATAACACGCACCGTGAATGTCTTAGGGGAGAGCGGAGTTTCTTAAATTTGAGCATGTGTGGGGCTCAGCATGGGGCTTGTTCAAAACAAGTTACTGTGCATCACCCCCTGAGTTTCTGATTAGATCTGGGGGTAGGGACAAGGATTTGCATTTCTAACAGGTCTCCAGAACACAGTGCTGCTGCTGCTGGTCTGTCTGAGAGCCACTGAGACTGCAGGATTATTTTTCTTGACCCCAGAACCACCTCACCCATTTCTGGTACTTTTTTTTTTTTTTTTTTTTGAGTTCCTGGTGGCATTTGAGTGGTCTTTCTTTTACTTAAAGAAAGGAAATAGGATAAAGAAAAAACATTGAGGGCTTGAAAGTGATTATTCTAGGAGAGATACTTTCAGTCCAAGCAAGGACAATATCTAAGACGCTATTGCAATTGAGCCTGAGGAGAGAGGAATCTCATTGTAGTACAGGAGGCTGGATCTTCCCTTTCCTCGCTGCAGATCCGGGCTGGCTTAAAAGTACAGTTCCTGGCTTGTATTTTCTATTTAACTGGAAGCAGATGGGAGCAGCCAAGAGATAAAGAACATGGGGCAGAATACTGTGGCGTCTCCTGGGACCTCGGGCTTCCCATCAAGAGCGCCAACCTGAAGGTGGCTTTGCACTGCAGAACCAAGGGCAGAGAGTCACAGCTCAGGAGTCCAAGGAAGCCAGCGAGACAAGCCAGTCGATGGTTAAGACCCCAGCTCCCTTCAGAGCAGATATACTGTATATAAACCTCTCTGTGCTCAGATTCCATGTTTTTCTTAATTTTCTCCCTTTTAATAAACTTCCTTTGGAATGTTTGTCCACTCCAAGCCAACATATCTGAAGGAAGAGAGTGCCTCTCCAGAGGAACTGCAGTGCCAGCCTTAAACTCCATCTGCCCAGAGGGGAGGACGGAGTAGTTTTGCTCCGACCATGTCTGGAACCTGGATAGTCCCACCTGGGGCAGCTCTTCTGTTCATGCATGGCAAGTCACATCAAAGTGAACCTAGAAAATGAATAAAATCTTATGTTTTTCAGAAATACATCCACAACCAACGTCAGCTATTAATGTTACTACACAGAATCCTTAAACGATCGCAAAGTCTAATGTGTCTCTTCTCCGTAATAAATATTGCCAAGAAAGCAGAATTAATTCTGATTTAATCTCTTGCATAGAAGATCCAAGAAGGGATCAATACTCTAACAACACTTTGTACACATATAAAACAGGAGAACAATCTTTAACAATTGCTAAAACTATAATGTGGCATTTTTAAGACTAGACAATACGAAGAAGTGATTCAAACCATCATTTGTACGAGTGCTCATCTACGAAACAAGACTTTTGTTGAAAAGGCTAAAAGGAAAATCTTGAAAGATGGCTTTGTTAAATGTCAGTGATATGTGCCTGTTATTCTTCTGCCTCGCAGGCTAATAAAGTGCAAACCAGTGCTTTAGAGACAGGGCTTCTGTTAGGCCTAACAGAAATGAGTGGACTGCAGGGAATTCCTCCTGCAGAAAAGTTCTCTGCGGGGCTTGGAGTCCTCTGAGCCACCCAGTGTGTTTTCTGGCACCTGAGGTGTTGTGATTGCTACGGTCCTGTCAGGTCATGCTATTTACTCAACCAGATGTAGATTTCAAATGCCATAAAGAACTTTGCCCAAATGCTTCAGTTACAAGCCAAGGATTTTCCCCCCTGACTTGAGGGACAGAGCATCTGCCATTAAAAAAATAAAATACAATAAAATCTCTCCACAACCTCAAAATCGAGATTTTAAACAGTCATTTGAAGTCACACCATAGTAGTAAGGGTTGTGAAAATGTCACAACCAGCAAAACAGGTCCTGACATTTTTCCATAGTGTGAATTTTGTGATTAGGTTGGTGTTTGGCTTAAAGACAGATGTGGAGGCTATCTGTGTGATCTGCTTAGTTAGAAATGATTCCTAGTTAGAATGATGCATGGGTCGCACCAACGTTTTAATGATCTTGATGAAATACAGCTCTCCATTAGGATAGAATGCTCTAAGCAATTTCTAAGTATTCCTGTTTTTCTTTACAGCCCTGACAGTTGCTCAAGAGGTCACTCCACAGGCCACATTCCATGCCCTGACAGAGAGGACCCTGGGCCCCAGCAGAGCTGTACTGCAGAGCATGTCCCAGAAGGGTGTGGCTTTTCACCCTCCAGACCAGGCCCTGGTGAAGGCAGGGATCCGCCCAGCTCCAGCAGAAGGCTTTTGATCTGTCGTCCATGGAATAAGTGGTCCTTCCTACAGGACCTCCTGACTTCTTATCCCTCTCAGTCTGGAGAAGCAATTCCTGTGGCTCCCCAGAAGGTTGCTCGTTCAAATTTTCACTTGGAAAAACCGGATGCTGGTGTCCGCATGCATTTCTGGGAGGGTGGCTGCTAGAGATAGGATGAGACAGCCGTGCTTGTTTTGGAAGGCCCAAGACGGAGGCAACTGTATGCTTAGGGTAAATGCCTGGCTGCCCTCTCCAAGTGCTCAGCCCTCCATGGGCAGCACTGGCTAACTTAGAAGCAGATGGCATCTAACATGGGGTAATTGAAGAGACTGTTACCCGGAATACCTGGGATTCAACAAGTTACCATATCATCCCGGGATATGAGTCCTGATCGTTACCCTCAATTAATTTAAAATCAAAATCTTCCTCCTCCTCCTTCTCCTCTTCCTCCTTCTCCTCCTCTTCTTTCTTCTCCTCCTCCTACTCTTTCTCCTTCTCCCCTTCCTTCTCCTTCTTCTCCTTCTCCTCCTCCTCCTCCTCCTCCTCCTCCTCCTCCTTCTCCTCCTCCTTCTCCTCCTCCTTCTCCTCCTCCTTCTGCTCCTCTTTCTCCTCCTCTTCCTCCTTCTCCTCCTCCCTTTCCTCCTCCTCCTTCTCCTCCTTCTCCTTCCTCTTCTCCTCCTTCTCCTTCCTCTTCTCCTCCTCCTCCTCCTCCTCTTCTCGTCCTCTTTTTCTTCTTTTTCTTCTTCTTCTTCCTTTTTTATATGTTATCCTTCCTGTTTACATACAGAAAACGAGTTGAAAGAAGACTGGTGAAAAAACATAAGAGATTTTTGCCAGATACTAATAAAAAATATTTGATATCAGGAAACATTTCACACAAAATTCTGATATTTAAAGTGATGCTCATATTTCAAAGGCTGAAAATATTAAATGGACAATTATTTATGTCATGTGCTACATCAGCAAAAGGCCTCAGAATTAATGCCATTATCATTTTGTATTAAATTTAAATGGGTATGGTTCATGTTAATCATGCTACATATAATTTTAAATTATCATCAAAGGAAATGTTAATGACATAAATGATTTTTGAGAAAAGAATAGCTTCTGTGCAACTCCATCTCCTCTCAGGGATCTGTAATACTCTGGGACAGATGAACAACCTGGACTTGCTACCTGCTAAGCAGTGTGAGTCCCTGTGAACAGAGAGACAATGGGCTTTGCCTCCTAAAGTGGCCGCTCCAATGCGTCAGTCAACCCAGAGTGATGAAAATTGTAAGTGGGAGGAGTTTACTACAAAGTCCCCCCCAATAAAAGCAAAGAACAAAAGAAATAAAGACTTTAGGAAACAGAGAATCTTGGGGAATTCAAACGTATATAAGTGTAGCTTCCAAAAATACTTCCAGTGAAATAGGAAATACAAGCCAGGAACGCTACTTTTTTTTTTTTTTTTTTTTTTTTAAGAAAGGGACAGTGAGGGAGGGAGAGAGAGAGAGAGAATTTTATTTAGTTTTTCACGTGGCTTTCACTGCTCCAACACTTCATTGTGCATTTGGTGCTGGGGTTTGAACCCGTGTCCTTGCACTTGCCAGGCAAGCGCTGTAACCACTGAGCCACTGCCGCAACCCCAGAAACTGTACTTTTACAATCTCTATAAAGCATCTAATTTTTTCCTAGTATCTTTCTTTTCAATCACCCAGGTTGCTTTAGCTTAATGATTAATGATACAATGGTTAAGATAAAAAAATACCTGGGGCTACTTTCCAGGGAGTGCCCAGTCTACAGGGTGTGCCTGTGTGTGAAAGAGACAGATATATATATATATATATATATATATATATATAGAGAGAGAGAGAGAGAGAAGGAGAGAGAGAGAATTCCAATCTGCCAAAAGCAGGAACAGATAGTGTTTAGGACTGGAAGAAAGGAGGGAGGGGAATCACTATTCTGCTTCCTTCAGAAAAGTCAGAAAGGTAATCCACCGGGACAGGACTTGTTTTTGGGGAAGATTAAAGAATCACAGAAGGGCAATGATTCTTCCTCGTTCTAAAGAAGCAAAAACATATTTTGCTGGATACTGCTTTCTTGTTTTAAAACAAAGCAATATTTAAAAAAGGGAAATAAAATGTGTCTGTTTCTGTTTATTTTGCACTTAAATCATTAAAATATTGCTTTAGTTTCTCTGTGTTAGGCAGAATCATCTTCCACAACTTCAATAATCATTGCAGCTGCATTGTTCCTAAACATGGGCTTATTTTTCAAGTATAACTAAATTTGAACAAAAGATTTGATTTTTGTTAGAAATTTCTCCAGATGGGAATTTTGAATTAAAACTCGTGTTATTATTCTGGTTTGGGATAAAATATGGATTAAGACAGAGAAAAGAAGGAATATGCTTGGAAAATAAATAGATAATTAAACTTTGTTTACCATTCCATTCACAGATTTTAATGTCTGCCAGAATATATTATTGGCTTGAGAGATGGGGTGTTGGTTAAAATGAAGCCAAGGAATTCAAAATTAAGGAAAATAATAATTGAATTCAGTTGAAAAACAAGTTACTTCAGACTCCACCTAAGTCCCTTTGCCACCATTTTGTACATGTGCATGTCTAGACTGCAGGAAACATTGATGCCAAGTTGAACCACATGATCTTAGCCTTAGGTCTGTCCCTGGGGAAATCTTCAGTTGTAATCAGTCAACATGACCAAACATCCAACAGTTCAAATTAAAATGTGTGAAATTGTTCAAACTAAAATACCCTTTTCATTGTTTTTTCAGTTTATCATTTCTTTAAATAATCAGACACCAAAATTTTATGTTATGTTTAAAAACAGATGGCTTTACTAACAGTTGTTTGTAGAAGGTAATCAATATCTATCTAACTATATAATAGAAGACATTCATCTGAATTAATATCACAAAATTGATTTACTTCTTTTCTAGCGATACAGAATTTCCCATTCCTATTCCACGTCAATATCATTTTCAGCTGTCAATCTGCCAAGCCATGTAAAAAATTCTAGCTGTATTTGTAGAGGTGAGGATTTGCTGCTACTCTTGCTGACAAGAAAAGTCAAATTCAGCAACAGCTTTTCTGGAGAATATTCGTCAGTGCTTTAACTACAAATGCACATGATGCTGCTGTACAGAAACTACCTCCTGTGAAGATGTGCACAGCAGGGCTGCTGAGAAGCCTGCCCAGGGGTTTCACTCCCTTTTGTGGCTCTTAGTGAATAGCTAAGATTAAGAAGTTCAATACAGTGCAACATTGAAACCGTATGAGGGAGAATGTAAAAAAAATGATCATGTGTCTGATTATTAAAAGACAAGGTTAAGAACATGCTAGGGTCTATTCTCTTTTCCTGTAGATACTAATAGTAACGTAGGTACAGGTCTTGGAGAGAAAGTTACTTGGAAGAAAGAGCACCAAGCTAAGGGAGAAGGCTAGAAAATGGATACTATAGGGTTTGCCTCCTTCATTATTTATGTTTATTCCTTATATTTAGGAGTAAAATAAGTAAATGAGTTTACTTTAAAGGGTTGTTTTAGTGGTTGTTGTTTTTTTTCCCTTCTACCATAAAAATATAAACCCTAAACATGAAGAAAAGAATGTAGATTAATACTTAGTAATAAAGACGCAGGGCTAGACAGTGCTACAAACATCAGTTCCTAAACCAGCACTTACTCCCCTTGGTCAGCACTTTTATCTTATCCTGAATACTATTCTCCTTCCAAAATAAATATTTTCTACTGTGCCACAAAACAAATTATTCCACTTTAAAATTTCTCAGCTTTTGCCATATAGTAAATTCCACTAAGCCATGGAAAAACTCCATGTTGAATTCAGAAAGCATTTATGTTTGACCAGTGGGAACCATGATGAATTGTTTATGTTACTCTGTCTGCTGGGGAACATTTTCATTAGCTCTGAATGCTATCTAACAGTTAAGACAGGGTAGTTGGAGAGGAGCGGCTGCTCTAATTTAATCACTGAGTACAGAATGCATTAAGATAGGATCACACAGCAGAGGGGATGCATGGGTCCTGGGCTCGAACACTGCCATTCTCCCAGGTCACCCAGGGTCAGTAACTGTCTTCTCTCTCTTGCAAGAAAATCTGTTAAATTCTTCTGTTAAGCATTTTCCCAGTGTTATGAGTTATGTTTGTGTGTGCATCTATGTGTGATAACACTACTAATCACAGAAACAGTAAGAATTAAGTAGGTATCTGCCTTTAAAAAGAAAGATATTTTAACTAGTTAATTATAGTTAATTAGTATCTTTTTGTAGAAAGCATTCTGCTTTTTAAACTTCATTAATGTTGTCCTTTGTCAATCATTAAAATAATTTAATTGTCACTAACAAATTTGTAAATTCTATCACTTGTGTAGCTTCCCAATAGCTTCATCATTTTAAGATGTTCTATCAACTCAAAATATTAAAAAAGTGACTACCGAAGTAATTACATGTTCTGCTTTTTGTATGTTTATGAATGTCATTTGTATAATAAAGACACAAAGCCATATCTCTGTAATTTTAATGAATTTATCTAAAAACCACTTAATTAGCACACAAAAACTAAAAAAAATCTAATTTATCCATAAAGAATAGGCAAATAGACTATGAATGAGAACAAAATTTCTTAGCAAATGCAATGTCATGTTTTTTGATCATGAAGCATCTGAATTAATTATTTATTTACAAAACAACAATAGAATTTTCTTTTCTGATCTAATGATCAGAAAAAGATAAAATTGGCTTTGGAAGGTGGTTGGAAGATGACCACACAGGAGGGCTGAATGAAAAATCTCTCCTTATTGCTGGACTCCAGTGGTGGGTAAAGTACCTTTCTGTGAGGTGGGTGAATGGTAAAATTTCTGCCTAAACTCATTAGTATTCAAGCAAGGAAAATTAGAGAAGTAGAGGCTCAGATAAACTAAGCATACAAGAAAATCCAAATAACAATTCTACAGCTCCAGCTGCAAGGACCCCCACCAAGTCAGTGGGCTGCAGAATCAGCACGGAGGGGAGGGAACGGCACACCCAAATAGAGGAGGTCAGTTTGGAGCAGTGATCTCAGATACCAGAAAGGTGTGTGCAGCTTCCACGGCTGGGCTCTGTGGCAGCAGGAACCCAGCAACATAGACTCTCCTGAATCTGGCCTTGGAAAGCTGGGGCAATCACCATTGTGACTCCACCCAGTGGGCAGGCAGTTCAAACAACTGGGCACCATCAGGCAGCTAACAGCTCCGGATACCAGTGTTCTGACTGTCTGCTGTGAGAGCTGTGTGGGCCTGGTGGACCCTCACTACTGGTCCTTCAACTTTCGGATAGAGCCCCTCCCGCCAACATACCTGGAACTCAGGTACAGTTCACTATTGGCATTCTACATCATAGGCTGCTCCACAGGATCTACACAGACTGGATGGGGTCAGCTTACAGGATCAGCAACTCTGGAGTGCAGATACTGTCAGGACCTCTCAGGATGGATAGAGATTATTTTCAGTCTCAGAAGTCCATGATCAGAAGGAGCATCCTGGGACAGTGCTTTCCTGTTTCAGGCCCTGAGTCCTAGGAACAGAGGCCGTCACATAGATCCTGGGTGCTTCAAGTGGGACTTAGCTTCCATCCTCTTGTGGTTGCATTTGAGACCTCCCCAGCTGCAGGTCTGCTGGGCTGGTGTCTCCTTCTCACCACCTTCCCCCTTGCTGGGGCTGAGTCTGCTTCAGCCATCATCTCTTGGGGGCAAGCGAAGGGCCTCAGGTCACTCAAGAGTGGTGCAATAGCTGTCCCAGGAAAGCTCAACTCAGGCTACTCCCCTTGGATCAGCAAGAGACCCTTGCAGCTGCTCCAGGATACACAAGACTGGCAGTGGTTCCTGGGACCCCAACGGAAGTGGGGCAAGAGTTTGGGCAGGCAGACACTGAAGTGCCTAGGGGTTCAATCAGGGTAGCCCAAAAGGCTGCTTCCACAGGAAGCAGGGACAGTGAAAGTCTGCAGCCCCTCTACCGGAGAATATTGGGAGGACTCCTGGGAAACTGATACTCAGCTGAGATCACCAAAATACAGTGCTTCCAGCAACCTTACCTGGGAAATGACTCCACCTAGATGTCAGATATAAACACACACCCCCACTGTATATTTTGACCTCAGCAGTAACAATTGATAACCTTCCCAACCCTTATTTTTTTATTATTTCTTTTTTTTTTTTGTCTTGGAATTGGTGTTCCTGTGTGTTTCTATTTTGATTTTTTTGTTGTGGTTGGTTTTGTTTTGTTTGTCTGTTCTCTGTTTGTATTGCTGTGGTTCAATCTCTGGGTGTCTGTGATCTTGCAAATTAGTGCACAGTCTCTTTGTGCTGAAGAGACCCCCAGTCTCTGCTATCCTCTTCTTCCCTTTACTCTGTCAACACCTAAATTGTGTTCTGCTCTCTCTGATCCTCCCTCAAATTACCCCAATATCTTCCCATTTCTTTCTTTTCCTTATTTTAGAAGAATAGCCTACATCATCTCCACTCTCTTGTTGCTCTCTCTCCAAATTCACAAGTTTCTCACCACCTTCCTATCACATTCCTTTTGCTTTCTACTCATTTCTTCTTCATCTTCACAGGTTTTGTTAAACTGAAGTGAATGCCACACTTGAAAATGAATGTTTGCTTGCAAACCACATATACTCTGAGGACTCTTATGCAAGAAAACTGCTAATCCATTTGCTCTTATAGATGCTGATCAACACTGTAACAGATACAGGTGGCACCAGAACAACACTATATTTTGTATGCATTGGCTGCACATATTGACTCCTACCTCCATCTCTTGAGGTATTGCAAATCATAAGGGTCATAATAATTTAGATTGGGGAGCCAGTCATTTAGCTGTACTATCCAAATTGTACCTCAGCCCAACTAAGCAAAGAGACAAAAAACTCCACACTCATCAACAAAGCCCCCAAGAGAATTATTCAGTGATGAACCTCAAGCTCCACTACCTGAAACTGAAAATGAGGAAAAAGGGAAAAATTGTCCACCTCAAACCCACAGCTCCCCACCCAAAGAGTTCATGATTGGAGTCCTAGATGGAAGCCTAGAAAAAAGTATCAACAATCTGATTAGTAAAATCAATCAGAGAACTGAAAGAAGACTTAAGAAAGGAAATAAGAGAGCAATTTCAGGAGCTGAGAGACCACTTTGATGAAGAGCTAGACATTCTGAAAAGAGATGTGGCCCAGCTCTTAAAATTTAAACACAGTCAACAAAATTAAAAGCTCATTGGAAGATTCCAATATCAGAATAAAGTCAGTAGAAAATAGAACTCAGCTCTCCAAGAAAGAACATCACACAGTGAAGACAAGCTGAGCAACGCTGAGTACAAGGAGGATAGACAAGAACAGTAACCTACTGAGCATAATCAGAACTTCCAAGAAGCATGAGGTGAGCTGAGAAAATATACCTTGGAATAATTGGGATTGGAGAAAACATAGAACAACAAACAAGGGACATTAAGAATCTTCTCAATGAGATCACCAAAGAAAAATTCCACCATATCAGAATTGATCCAGAAATTCAAAATCAAGACAACTATTGGACACCAAACAGACCTAACCAAATGAGAAACTCACTAAGACACATCATATATAAAATGAGTAACAGAGAAATCAAGGAAAGAATTTTAAAAGCAGTAAGGGAAAAACATCAACTCACATTCAGAGGCAGACCACTGAGGTTTACTGTGGATTTTTCAGATCAGACAATAAAGGCCAGGAGAGCATGGAATGATATTTTTCAAATATTGTAAGAAAATATTTTTCAGCCAAAGATAATAGACCCTGCAAAACTCAGCTTTAAATGTGATGGCAAAATTAAATACTTCCATGATAAATTGAAGTTTGCAAGGTACATGAACACAAACCCTGCTCTGCAGAGAATACTCAAAGACATACTTCATACAGAGGAACAAGCGAACAACTTCCAAAGCCCATAAACAGAAGAAAGTCAATAATAATTTAACTCACTAAAAGGTATCCAAGATGGCACAAAATACAGCAATGGTCACAATGCCAAGGGACCTAGAAACACATATCTATTGGGACACTGAATATGAATGGACTCAATGCTCCAAACAAAAGACACAGATTAGCTGACTGGATCAGCAAACAAAATCAGATGTTATACTGCTTACAAGAGACACTCCTCACAGCCAAAAATATACAAACATTGACAGTGAAAGATTGGCAAAAAACCTACCAGGCTTGTGGCCAAAAAAAAGCAAACCAGTATTGCAATCTTTATATCCAAAAAAGTTAATTTGACAAAAATTAGTCAGAAAGGACAAAGAAGTAAGAGGAACAATGCATCAAGAAGACATAATGATAGTAAACGTTTATGCCCCCAATTAGAACCCTCACAAATATATGGAAAAATTACTCAAGAACATTAAACCTCTTATCAACCCCAACACAATAATACTGGGGGACTTTTATACACCATTATCAACAAAAGACAGATCATTAAAGCAAAAATCAACAAAGATTTTTGTATCAATTTGACTTAATATACATTTACAGAATATTCCATCCAAAATCGGCTGAGTTTTCCTTCTTCTCAGCAAGTTACAGATCCCTCTCCAAAATAGGCCACATCCTAGTTCACAAAACTAATCTTATCAAATATTTAAAAATTGATATAACACCATGTATCCTGTCGGACCAAAATGGCATGATCTTAGCAATTAACAGAAAGAAAATACACAAGTTGGAAACTGAATAATACCTCTTGAATAATGTATCAAAGATGAAATGAGAACAGAAATCAAGAAATTCTTAGAAATAAATTAGAATGACAAAACAATACATTGAAATCTCTGAGACAATATTAAAGAATTCTTAAGAGGTAAATTTATAGCACTGAATGCTTTCATCAAAAGTCAGGGATGAGTCCAAATAAAAAACTTTATGCTCCAACACAAATCACTACAAAAAGATGAACAATCCAGTCCTAAACTCAATACAATACAGGAAATAACTAAGATCAGAGCTGACATCCATGAGATTGAAAACAAAAAAAATACAAACTATCAACAAAACAAGGAGTTGGTTCTTTGAAAAACTAAATAAGATCGACAAACCCCTAGCCAACTCCACCAAAAAGAAGAATGAAATGAAGCAAATCAATAAAATTAAAGACAAAAATGGAGATATCACCAATGACTCAACCAAAATCCAGAAGACTATCAGAACTTATTTTGAAAATATATACCCCTCCAAGTTTGATAACCTGGAAGAAATGAACAAATATCTAGCCACATATGACATTCTCAAATTAACACAGGAGGATATTGATATTCTAATCCCACCAATCACAAGTAGCAAAATTTAAACAGCAACCAAAGGCCTTCCAAAAAATAAAAGCCCAGGACCTGATGGATTCTCAGCTGAGTTCTACCAGACCTTTACAGAAGAATTAACACCACTCCTTTTAAGCTATTCTGTGAAATTGAAAGGGTCGGAACCTTCCCAAAAACTTTTTATGAAAAAAATATAATCCAATTATAAAAACCCAAGAAAGACACATTAAGAAAAGAAAACTACAGATCAATTTCCCTGATAAACATAAATGCAAAAATCATTAATAAAATCCTAGCTAATAGAATTCATAAACATATAAAAATGTAATACATCCCAATCAGGTGGGCTTCATTCCAGGGATGCAAGGCTGGTTCAACATATGCAAATCAATAAATGAAATTCATCACTTAAGCAGAATTAAAGAAAAAATTCATGTGATCATCTCAGTTGATGCAGAAAAGGCCTTCAATAAAATTCAACACCATTTCTGCTCAAAAATCTAGAGAAGATAGGGATCAAATGAAAATAATTTTATAAAAGCCATTTATGACAAACCCATAGCCAGTATTATGCTTAATGGAGAAATACTGAAAGCATTCCACTGAATTCAGGAATATGACAGGGTTGTCCACTCTCACCATTGTTATTCAACAAAATCATTGAAACCCTAGCCAGAGCTGTCAGACAAGAGAAGGAAATCAAAGGAATTTTAGTAGGAAAAGAGGAAGTCAAGCAATCGCTATTGGATGGTGATGTGATCCTATGCCTGGCAGACCCAAAAATCTCAATCTGAAGGTTTCCAGAGCTTATAAATAAATTCAGCAAAAGGGCTGTTTATAAGATCAACACTCATAAATCAATAGCTTTCCTATACTCCAGCAACAATTCCACTGAAGAAGAAATCAGGAAATCCATCCCATTCACAATAACCTCAAAAAGAATAAAATACTTGGGTATCTAAGAAAGGATATACAATATCTATACAATGAAAACTACTAAACATTTAAAAAAGAAATTGCAGAAGACCTGAATAGATGGAAAAACATTTTATGTTCTTGGTTAGGCAGAATCAATATAATTAAAATGGACATTCTGTTGAAAGCCCTGTATAGATTCAATGCAATCCCCATCAAGATACCAATGACATTCTTCATAGGTATTGAAAAAGCAATTCTCAAATTCATGTGGAATGTCAGAAAACCCAGAATAGCCAAATCATTAAAAAAAAGAAAAAGAAAAAAGGAAGCAGGAGGTGTTACAGTACCTGACCTGTCATTATACTATAAGGCTATAGCAAAAAAAAAAAAATAGAAGATATTGGTATCAAAAGAGACATGAAGACCAATGTAACAGACCAGAAGGTACTGAGACAAGCCCTCAAATCTTTAACCAATATTTGACAAAGGGGGCAAAAAAATAGTGTCAAAGAAAGACTGTTCAACAAATAGTGCTGAACAAACTTGATATCCATTGGCAGACAGTTGAAATTAGATCATTATCACTCACCCTGCACAACAATCAAATTGAATTGGATCAAAGAAGTGGAAATTAAACCGGCAACTATACAATTGCTAGAAAAAAAGATAGAATCAACACTCCATGACATTGGTGTCAGCACTGCATTCCTAAACAAGACACCTATACTGCAAGAATTAATGCAAAGAATAAATGAATGGAATGCCTTTAGTCTGAAAAGATTCTGCACAGCTGAAGAATTAGTCAAGAGGATCAAAAAAGAACCTACAGAGAGAGAGAGAAATTTTGCCTGCTATACCTCTGACAGGGAACTAATATCAAGAATACACACAGAACTTAAAAAAAAAAAACTGAACACCAAACTCATAAATAGTCCAATCAATAAAAAGGGTAGGGAACAAAACAGAAACTTCTCAATAGAGGAAGTCCAAAAAGCCCATACATATGTGATAAAATGTTCTACATCAATAGCAAACAGAGAAATGCAAATCAAAACTTCACTGAGATTCCACCTCACTCCTGTCAGAGTGACAAAAATGATGAATATAATCAATGACAGATGCTGGAGGGGGTGTGAGAAGAAAGGAACACTATCACACTGCTGGTGGGACTGCCAGCTTGTACAGCCACTGTGGAAAGCAATGTGGAAAATCCTGAAAAATTAGCATTGGAACCACCTTATGATCCAATTATCCCACTCCTTAGCATTTTCCCAAAAGTGATAGAAGTGGCATACCACAGAGATGTAGCTACATCAATGTTTATAGCAGCTCAATTTACTAAAGCTAAACTATGGAACCACCCCAGATGCCCCGCACTGAACAAATAGATTCAAAAACTGTGGTACATATATACAGAGGAATTCTATACTGCTATTAGAGGGAATGATATCATGTTATTTGCAGCCAAATGGATGGAGATGGAAAAAATTATGCTGAGTGAAATATCCCAGACTCGGAGACTTAAGGGCCAAATGTTTTCTCTCACATGTGGTAGCTAGAGTATAAGCTAAGACAGATTGCAAGTTAGCTAAGCTCATTAATAAACTCAACATAGGTGAATTTTTACATCAGTAGGGGGAATCATAACTATGAAGCCGGGGGAGAAAGGATGGGTACAGGGAGGAGAGGGAAGGATCAGGGGAGTTACCAGTGCAGTTGGGGACCCTCAACTCCCATGAGAAGTCCAACTAACATGGGGGTAAAGTAGGGGAAGCATGGGAGCAGGGAGTGGTCAAATGGGGGAGACTATGGACTAGCATCGGCCTTAACTTACTTTGTCAATATCCATATTCATAAATGTGTAACAATGATTTCTTCTAATATGTAAGACTATGTTGAACAAATAAAAATAAATACATAAATAAATAAATAGAAAAAATGGCTTTGGTTTCAGTTTTAGAACAATACATGTTATGTACTGTTGATGTAATAAATTATTAACGTAATATATTAAAAATCTTATGAAAAATAGTTTTATACCCTCTCAAAAATAAATGTGAATACTTTTGAACCCAACAGTTTTACATCTATGAATTTTTCTTACTTATGAACTCAAACATGTGCAATAACCATGTGTGCGCAGGGATATTTGCTTTGTAGCTGTACCAATAATGAAAAGTAGGAAGCAGTGTAAATGCTATTTAATTGGAGCTAATAAAGTTAGTGCATTCTAAATTTCATGTCACATTTAGAATGAATGATGTTCTGTATGATTTCCAGGACATACACTCAAGAGAAAACAATGTACAATACAGAGTAGTTTGTGAGGTCTATACAAAGTTTTGTTTAAAATTATAAACAGAGATAGATACTTCTATGTGCATAGATCATCTATAGGAAAAGACAGAAGAACCATTATGACCTAGGTGTTTGTTCTCTCTGAAACTTGTATTGCACTTCCTGTCTTTCATTTAACAATGTGTCTTGTTACCTTGTCTTATTGGAAGTTAGAAACTTCTTATTCTAGAATTTCCCAAGCTATCTCCACAGCAGTTGTATAACTTCCCATTCTCATCTGTAGTATATTTAGAGCTCTATTTTCCAGCAGTTCTTTCAAAAAACATATTAGGAAGCTTTTGATATGTTTTCCAATCGGATAGAAGAGGAATTACAGTTCCCCATAGATTTAATTTGTATTAATTTTACTAATGGTAACATGGAACACATTTTTTCATATATTTAAAAGATATTTAGTTTATTCTTCTGTACACTTCATGTGCCTTCTCTTGACCCATTTTTCTCCTTGTTTTTTCATGACTTATGGAGTCTCTTGTTATATTACAGAACATTTTATGGGTTGCAGCTATGTTCCTGTGTCTAGGTTTTAGTTTTAAATTTGTTTATAGCATTTTAAAAACTTTTTAATTTGGTCTATATTCCAATGTTATAATTTCCCCTTGATTGTATTCTGGGAATCTTGGGTATACCGTCCAAGAGCCTACTTTCTCTAACATAGTAAGTTTATAAATAGGAAAAAAAATCAACTCTTATGTTTTAATTTTATGCTTTCCAATATTTAGTCTTTTGAAGGACTAATAAGTTTTCAAAACTACATTCATTTAAAAATTCAGTCTCTTGATTTAAAATTAGTTTTAATATTTAAAATAATCACATGCTAGTACCAACCTGAAAACTTAACAGCTAATAACACTGATGCATGTATGATCACCACACCAATGTGACTATTACATTTTTTGTTATAAATCTTGATATCTGGTAGAATTAATCAAAGACTTTATTTTAATTTTCAGAATACTCTATTTTAGTCTTATTTATTTTTCCATAGTCAATCTAGTAAGGGACTAGAGATGACTAAATTTTTAAGTGAATTCAATGCAAAGAAGCCCAAATGTGGATTAAAATTTTTAAAAATAGTTTGAGTTTAAAAACAAAGTTCAGGTTCCTAAAGACATTCTAACAAAACTTGCCATGATTATAGTAATGTCACAAATAAAGATCTACTTCCCCAAGATCAGGTGTGTCTGTGAGAAAGCTTGTTAATAAAAGTCTTCCCAGAGCATAGAGAAGAGGACCATGAGAAATATGGAAAAAACAGCTCTTCTCAGTGGGCAAAATCAAGAGATCACATCCTGAGACTTCTCAGCCTCCATAATCATGGGAGGACGTCCCTCAGAACAAATCTCTTCCTAGATTTCTCCATAGGTCCATTGCTAAATTTCACTGGTTCTCTTAGCTCTGGAGAACCTTGATTATTACAAATACATGAAGTATGTTCTCTAATGTGATGGATCACATTTAAACACATATCCAAGTCTAGCTTGTATACCAGTGGCATATGCATTTGAGTTCTGGCTACTATAATTTACATGGAAAAAATAAAGTTCAAACTCCCAAATCTGGGTCATGAAAGCTGTTGACTCACTCTTCTCCATGTCATTGTACCTTCAATGGTAATTTTTGAATTTTTATTTGAAAATTGAAGATCTAAAACCTTTAGAAAAAGAAGTAAGAAGGTCTTCAAATCAACTTATGTCTGAACATTTGTAAGAATGAAATAACGTATAAATCACTTAACACAGAAATCATTGAGTTGCTGGTTGTTCTCTGTTAAAGTAGCTAATGCTATCAGAACCTATACAAAATAGCTTTCTTACCAGCAGCCTGAACATGTTAGACATAATAACAATTCAGGAGCATTTTAGAAAGTGTGGTGGTTGACATCATGAGTGAATGAGAATACCTTGAGCCACTATTTATTATATGATTTAAGCATTTAATTTTAAAACACTTTATTTGAGGGCTGGAGCGGTGGCTCAGTGGTTTCGGAGCTTGCCAGGCAAGCACGAGGACCTGGGTTCAAACCCCAGCACCACATATACAACTAAGTGTTGGAGCAACGAAGGCCATGTGAAAAACTAAATAAAGTTGTTTCTCTCTTTCTCTGACTCTCTCACTGTCCCTCTCTCTTAAAAAAAAAAAAATACCTTATTTGAGTATTTTCTGAACAAGGTAAGATAATTTAAGAGAGAAATGTGCTATCTTTAGAGTAGGTTACGCAGATTTCCATAGAGGACTAAATGTGAACTACAGAAAGACATACATAAGCATGTTTGTAACCCAACATTTTCTAAAGTTGGCTTTACATTGGCTTCTTGTGTAGAGTTTTGAATAAAGACTTTTAAAAGTTCTTCATTTTAAGAGCACCAATAGTGAAAGGAGTTATTAAGATTAAAAGATAAGCATGTAGAACCACCTATAAAAGGGAGCCATGACAGAATCCGCAGACTAACTCCTTAGTAAAATAAGACTGGATAAAAATTATTTTAAAGAACATGTAAGTTCTATGGATATTGCACTAAGGACATTTAATAACTGAGGAAATGCTAATTAAAGAAAACCTACTACAATTTGGATGGAACCATGATAATCATTGGCACTTTAGCCATGCTCTGCTTTCTCTTATCTCGCTTTCCAGGGTAGTATGGCAGCATCTCCATTCTTGGTGGGTATAAGCAAGAAGATGGGGCTACTGATGCCTTTAGCAACGTGTCAAGTGCTAGAGTACCCCCTGGTGAGAAGCTGGCCATCAGCCCTTGTCAATTCCATAAGCTCCATGCAGAGACCAGATTACAACTGACGGGTAGGGGCTTCCTTTCCATAGCTGTCCTTCTTCTTTCAACCCATCCCATATACATAGGGTGGTGGTTGTAACCCAGGAGAGGAAGGCTGAGAATACTGAGCTTGGTCTTCCTTGCCCAAGTGGCTTGTAGGACAAATGTTCTCAGCAGAGAGTGGCAAGATGAGAAAACCAAAGGCAACTGGCCCAAAAAGTAGGGGTCTCTCTGTGAGAAGTAGACTGTAGTCCCTATTCTCACCTCAGGAAGAGCGACTCAGACTTATTCAAATACTAAAATCAGCCCTTAAGAAAACAAACAAACAAACAAACAAAAAAGAAACCCAAAAAACCCTTCAAGCTTTCCCTAATGGAAAATTATTATAGTTTGAATAGATTGTGGACAAACTAAAGCCTAATGTAATTCTGAAAAGCATCGGGAATTGGTTGGTAAATAATCAGAAGGAGGCTGACAGCATTATGATAGCAACAAACTAAACTGTAGACAAACTAGTCTATCAGAGAGAACTATGAAAAAGGACAGTTAAGAGCCTTCCTGGAGTCAGAGCAAACCTTGAAGACTGACCTCAGGTATATGATTCAAAGGGTCCTGGATTTAGTTGGATTAGACTGAGGAGCAATTTTTATGCCATAGCAGAGCAGAGTCTACATGACAAATATGATAGAAATCCTACCAGAAATAAATTACCTGAAGTTATTGAAGACTGGCATAAGTGATATCACAGTGGAAAAAGACTTTACTGAATTGTTTAGCAGAGTCTGTAAAGAAATAAGCAAGCAAGCAAATAAACAATAATAAGCCCTGGAAAAGGGAGATAAATTTCAAAAATATGTATAATATGCTATCAATATTTCAGTTTTCGAAAATTATAAAATGAAGAAAAAATGCCACAAAGGTTTAGCACATATGCTGAACAATGCATGCAACAAAAACTTCCTGTTAAACAGAGGGCTAAAATGTTGGCATTTAACAGGACAACTAGTAAATCAAATTTTAAAAACACATTAAAGAAATAAAAAAAATCCATGTTGAAAGAAGTAAAGGAAAGTATGGTGTCAAAGTCACATTAAATATCTCAAAAATAATACTTTATTTAAATAAAAAGATATAGATGATTAAAATAATGAGATAGAAATTGTGGAATTGAAAATTGCAATAAATAAAATGAAGCTTTCAATAGAGGAGCACAATGGTAGATTGAACTGGAAAAAGAAAAAACCAGTGAACTTGAGGTTTCATCCATAAAGATTGTGCAATCTGAAAAGGAAAAAGAAAACTAAACAAAGCTCCAGATGAATGAGGAACATCATCATACACATTAAAGCACCAAAGTAGAGAATAAATTGAAAGGGACAGAAAGCTATTCGAAGAAATAATGACTGGAAAACATGCCAAATTTGATTAAAACACCAACAAAGGAACTCCAAAAATATTAAGGCAAAAAAGTATCCCAAACACAGCATAGTGAAATGGTGAAAGAAAAAAAAAAACATACAAAGAGAATCAGCAAGAGAAAATGGCTCACCAAGGACTAGAAATCATTACAAAATTAACAACTGATTTTTCAACAGTTAATGGAAGTTAGAAGACAGTGGGATAATGTATTTAAAGAAATTAAGAAAAATGTAAACCAAGAATCATATGTCCAACAAAGTATCATTAAAAACCAAAAGCAAAGTCAAGATATTCCCAGATAAAAGCTATAAGAATCTGTTGCTAGTCAACCAATATTATAAGAAATGCCAAAATCTTTTCTTGGATGGAAGCAAGTAGCCACAAATATTATAAGTATCAACTCAGTTATTAAGAGTACCAAATGAGAAAATGACATATTACAAGTTAAAAGACAAAATAAAGCAAGCTTATTTTCCTTTGTATTTTAATTTATTTATAGATCAATATATATACAATTAAATAGTTAAATGAAGGATAGTGATTATGTAAGCCAATACACATATAATTCTATTGTCGAGCCTATAATAAATAAAAATGTGATATACAGATATAAACATGTGTATATCAATAGCAGCACAGAAAATGCAGGTATCCAACACTGTATTTCAGTAAGGGACTAGACCAAATGATATGCCAAATCCATTTAACATAGAGAATGAAAAATTGTAAATACTATTATGAATATAATGATAAATATAATGAATAAATGAATAAAATATAATAAATTTGTGTAAAATTCATTAAATATAGAATTGTTTTCCTTTCCTTAATCACCTTCTTTATATGACATACCTTTATATCAAATAACAACTATAGCAATGCTTTATAGTTTTGATTCATCACAGACTGAAATTCAAAACAGAGTTAGCCATATTTAGATTCAAAGATATAAAGAGGATGAAAGAAATGTGATGAAGAGATTAACTGTACAAATACTAAACGAAAGAAAGTTGTACTGGCTATACAGCTATTAGATAAAATAAATTTTAAAAATTCAGCAATAAAAATTTACTATAACCAAGTCAATCCTTCAAAAAGATACAACAAAAATAAACATATATGGACCTATCCATAGAGCTCACTCTATATGAAACAAACAAACACTGATAAGTTTCAAGGAGGAAAAGATAATCAAAATAATGGTTGGAAAGTTAAACATTTCACTTTTAATAAGGGAACAGTAAAAACCAGTAAAACATTACCCAAGAAGTAAGACAAGACTTGAAAAACACATAAGCCAAAAAGATCTTAGAGGTATCTATAGGTGATTCCACCAAATAACAGCAGACTACAAACATTTTCAACATGGAGTATTTCTCAGGATAGACCACGCTAGATCATAAAAGAAGTTTTAGTAAAATTAAAAGAATTTAAATGATACAAACTATTTGCCTATAACATATTGAAATTAAAATGACAACAGAAAGAAATGTAATTGATGGAATTTACCAATAGGTAGAAAATAAATAAACCACTAATAAAACAAAAATCAATGATGACAAAATCACACAAAAATTAAAAAATACTTTTAGATAATGAAAATAAAAATACAAAATACCAAAACTTATAGATGGTATTAAAGTATTGCATGAGAGAATATTTAATAACTACCACTGCCTATATTTCCAATATAATCTGACCTGCTACCTTAAGACATCAGAAAAAGAGAAAATTAAACATAAAATGAGCAGGTAAAAGAATGAGAATTACTACTAAAGTGGAATTAATAAATGGAATGCAGAAAATAGATAATATTAATGAAATGAGAAGTTTTCTTGTGGAATCCATTAATTCTGTCACCAGTTGCTGCAAACACTGTTCATTCTTTCAGACTTTGATATTAGCATCCTTTTTGGAAATCAATTGATCACCAATGGGAAGGCTTATCTCTGAACCCTCATCTTCATTCTTCATTTTTGTATATCTAACTTTATGTCAGTACCACACTGTGTTGTTTGTGACAACTAAAAGAACTATGCGTATACATGCAGAAGTATAAATTTGGACTCCTTTCTCATATCATCTACAACAATTAACTTGAAATAAATCAAAGATCTAAATGTGAGAGCTAAAGTTTTAGAACTACTAGAAAAAAAATAAAGGAATTTAACTTTATGACTTAAGGGTTAGACAACACCTTCATAGACTACAATAAAAAGCACAAATGCCAAAAACAAAAAACAAAACATGAATTAAAAATCAAAGACAAATTGGATTTCATAAAAATTAGAAGCTTCTGTGTTACAAAGGATATCGTCATGATAGTGATAATGCAGCTCACAGAACGTGAGAAAGTATGCATGCTGTTTATCTGATATGAGTCTTGTACCTAGAATATGTAGAGATACTAACAACTCTAACATAAGAAGAAAACTCACAATGACTGGGTAAAATATTTACATAAGTATTTCTTCACAGAAGAGATAAAATTGTTATTAAATATGTGAAACAAAGCAAAATATTTATAGCCATCAGAGAACTGCAAATTAAAATTATAATGTGCTAAGAGTACACCACTAGAGAGTGTGGAGGATTAGGAACCTTCACAAGTTACTGCTAGGAATGCAAATTGATACAACCACCACTTCGGAAAAGCTCCAGCATTCCCTGGAAAGCATAAGCACAGAGCTACAATATAATCCGCAAATCTGCTGCTACGTGTATGATGAAGACAGAACGCACATCCACATAAAAACACGCACAAGGACGCTCATAGAAACATTATTTGTAATAGACCCCAAAAGTACAAATGACCAAAGTGCCCATCAACTGGCAAATACAAAGATAACATGCTGTATATCCACACAACGTCCGTTTTCCCCAAACTGACTGTACTACAAACAATGAAGAATTCAAACTAAAAAATGAATGAACCTTGAAAAATTTGTGCTTAGATAAAACAGCCAGTCACAAGTGGGTATATATACTATGATTTAATTTGTTTTAAAAAAGGAACACAATCGGTAAATCTAGAGAGAGAAAGTAGACTGTTGGTTTCCTAAGACTAGGAGGGTTGGGAAAGGAATAACTGAGAATATGAAGAGAGATGAGGTTTGGTTGATGGGGTTATGATGATGACAAATTCTAGCGGCTGCAAAACTCTGAGTATCGGGACCAGTGAATTTAACAATTTAAATGTGTAAGTTGCATGGTGTTGGGTATGTGACTAATAATGAAGATATTAGAATTTTAATGAAGAAGATAATCATAGACAGGTCTATCAAGAAAGCAAGTATATTTATACTTCCAATTAAAATATGGTAAGAATTCTGAAACATGAACCAGCTAAAACAATTTGTTCCCTTTGAGAGAACTGGATCATGACTATTATAGAAGGCAATGTTTACTATTGAAAGTGGTATACATATTGAAGGTACATCACAAGCAAATATAGGAAATAAAAAGTGAAAGATACGTACTATATTCTGGAATGGAGTAAAATGCGTAATAGCACAGGATTGAATTTGAAAAATGTAATTTCTGAAGGAAGAAGGAGATCAAATCATGACAAGTCTTTCACATCAAGCTAAAAACATTGCTCAAGTCTGTAGTTTGAAAAAGCTTTCTAAAGATTTAGGCTGGTAAGTCAAAAAAGACCACATCATCTCTAACAATTACTAATTATTACTGTTCATTAAATTTATTGGAGCAGTCATTAATTAACCATGGTTAATTTAATTTAGTTTTAACCATGACACGGAATGTAGCATATGATGTTAAGGAAACAAAATCCACGAGTGTGATGCTGTGATCCCATGTTTGCTGAAGGGCTACTCCCACCCCAGGGAGGGTGACAATCTAAGAGTCCGCTAGCTGAGGATGCGTAGAGATAGCACGGTACATATGCACCATGGAATAAAATTCACCTACAACAAGAGTGAAACCCAGGCGTTTGAAACAACATGAGTGAAACTGGAGAAGATTAACCAAGTGAAATAAACCAGGCACAAAAAGACAAGTACTGCCTGATCTCACTCTTCAGCAGGATCTACAAAAGTTGATTGTTTTCTTGATAATAGAAGTTTCTCAGGTTCAATGAAGGTCATAAGAGAATTTTGAACTCTAAAGATACACAATATTTTGTTTGACTTCATTGTACACATTATATTATTTATTCTCTACAAATTCTACTTTGACAGATGATAATTTGTTATTTTGTTATGGTCAATGAGAAGAACGTTTGTGTGGAGAGCTGAAGTTATACAAGACTGACAGATATTTATTAATAATGTGTTTATATACATTTGTCTTTGTTCTTAGAGAAGCTTGATTATCTAGATTAAATTAGATAAACTAAGCAATGCTATAGAAAGTTCAGATCTTTCTATAACTTCTTAGATATTTATTTAACATCAGTTTCATGCTTTGGAAAATTAAAATCTCTACAAATATAAATCAGAAAATAAATTTTTTAAACTACAAGACTATCACCCTAATATATCAAACACCAAGGGAAAACCGAATCGGCAGAAGTGACTAAGATATATTTCTGTGATTCAATGTCATATACCTTCCAAACAGTCTGATAATTTAAACATTTAACTTCAAACTATGTAACAATTTAACAGAAGAATTGCTATTATTACTTATAATTACTGGCTTTTCTTTCTTTATTTTTGTTTTCTTTTTCTTTTGATTGTTCATTTATTGTTTTTGAGGTAGAGTCTTGCTATGTGATCCTCCTGCTTCACCTGGCCTAACACACGTAAGATGGCATCCTGCTTCCAGGTTCCCCTCTGCCTTGCAGAGATTCTGTTCTGCCTCCTTAAATAAATCCTACTCCCTTTACTCCTCCCTTTTGTGGTTGTCTGTGGATTTTAGTCTTCAAATTTGCAAGACAAGAACCCAGAAGAAGATTGGCGCTGAATTCCCAGGGTGAATTTCCACACCAAGAGCTGCAACGCACACACTGTTCAACAGTAGTGGAGAAAACCCAGCTCTTAGCTGGGGAGCTGCTAACACTATTTCTGCTGCAGAGATCTGCAGCCAGCCCAAACTGTATTTGCTAGTGGGAGCAGAGAATCCAACATCTCAAAAGCCCCACATCACAACTACTTAGCTAACAATGGTCTGTACAATCATATAGGGAAATCAATAAAAACGTGTGACGTGGTAACAGAAGATTTCTATTTCCAGCTGGTCAGGAATTTGGACTCCACAGAACAGAGTCAGCCCAAGCCATTTGTAATATTCTACTACAAGACTTTGGCTCAAAAGGCAGAACCCAGAGCTCCAAGGACAGCAAGAGGTCACTGCATCCTCTGAGCCAGGCACCAAGCCCTGGATGCTGGCTGTGCCACTGTCGTCTGGGGCCTTGAGCAATCACACTGGGTGAGTTCAGGTAGCAGGAGAGAAAGGATCTGCATTGGACCTTGACAATCCAGACACAGTCGCCTTCTGCCTTCTCCCAATTTCCTGTGTGACAAGAGTCAGAATTACACTGTTGCAACTTTCAGCACATTTTTATCCAGATAAATATTGAAAACATATTGAATGCAATATTGAAGGGATTATAGCATTCAGGAAAAAGGCAAGTCTGACTAGGGCAGCAGCTGCGGGGCATTCCGGCACATTCCCCGCTATGCCAGAAGAGTCCACAGGAAGCAATCCTGGGTCCTGCTCCTGCTCTCTAGCGGACAGTCCTGGAAGTCTACTTTCACGACAGCATCAACAGCTCTCCTTTCTGCAGGCTGCCTATTGTGGACTGCTCGATTCACATCAGAACGAGTTTAAGGAAGCTTAAATACATTTTGAATTGCATTCCTAGATGACGATAACATGAAGATGATCCAATTTGCAAAAGTGATTGCATAAATACATATATTAAATAGGTTTTTTCAGCATTCTTCCTAATTTAATATCAGTGTCTCCAACTCTTTAAAGGTAACAAGTCTGAATATCAGCAGATTTGAACAGAAAAAAACGTAGTGATTGTAGAATAATTTAGTCTCCCAGCTGGATGGCTTCTTGCTGTAAGTGATCTATTCACGGGTCACACTAGTGGATAATATCTTTTAATATATGATAATATGAAATTATTTATGTATGTTAATTATATTTTGAACACTACCTTTGGTGAGAATAGAGCTTTGATGTAGCCAAAAAGTATTTGGGGTAGTTTAATTGAGAAGTTAACAAATGGTATACCAAATAAAATGCAAAAGCTAGGAAAAGGCGGGTTTCCCAGGATGAGCAAGGACAGCAGTAACACGGGGGTCACTCTTGGTCTCATTTCAATCAGTTACAAATACTTTTGAAGTGTCAAAGGCAGTGAATAGAACTTGTATTTGTATTAGTGCAAAGTTAAATGATCCAATAAGTTTAACATACGTAGGTATTTCATATTTTGATTGAATATTCACATTCCTCAGCAAACTACCTGTTATCTGCAGAGAAAATGAAGACCCAGAATAATGTTAATGGGAGGAACCCAAATTACCCTGAAGGACAAGACCGGATCCTGAAACTCAGGGAGTAAGATCAATGCCTCCTAACCAAAATCCAATTAAAACTGGTCAGCATGGGCCAAAGCGACCTAGAGTTGCCATGGCGGAAAGGACTTGAAAGTACAATGTCATCTTGCTGTCAGTCAAAAGTCAAGGTGGACTTGGGCAGGACTCTGAAAACTTCTCTAGGGTTCTCGATAAACCTGGAAGTGCAGGAAAGGCAATATCTAAATATCTTTTGCTTATCTTAAGAAACTCTTAAGTTTTTTTAAGTGTATTTTTATATAAATTGTTGGTAAATGGTAAAAGGAGTTTAAGATTGCTTTGTTTCTGGGTCTTCACCAAAAGCAAGATTAATTCTAACAGGTGTAAATTTTATATACAAAGAGTACAAAAGGTTTCAGCTGTTTCAATTAAAACACTGCAAAAAGCATAAAATATTTGATCTATTAAAAGGGCTAATTGAAAAAATCAGACATTGTTATAAGGATTGTGTCAGAATGCAGATTTAAGAAAGGGTTAACAAGTAGGGAAGAGATATAAAAGGCGTGGAAATATACTTTGATATGAAAATTAGAATGAAAGAAATGTTTCTGAATGAAGAAATACAGAGTGTCTAAGTAAGTTGCAGAAGGTTTGTGGAGGGCAAATCTCAAAGGTCTGTGCATGAAGTTGAATATAATGGGCACAATCAGTTAAGTTATTTAAGATTTCTCTTAAGATCAACTAAGTGCTCAGGCTTAGTCTAAATTTTATGTAAAAGTTTATAAAACGAAAGTTTAAGTAGATTTACAGGCAAAGTAACCAATAAGTGCTCTCTTTTCTATACTGTATCTGACATAGAAGGACCACACTGCCATTTGAAATCCTGGCTTATATCTGTTTGCTTTGACCAAGTCTTTTTCTGATCATTAACTTTGTTTCCTAAATGTATATCCAGATAGACTCCAGAAATAACATGTGAGAACTTTGTAGCATACTTTTAAGAGATCAAGATTATTTTCAGAAATTATACACTTTACCAAATATTGTCAATAGCCCTGCCTCACCTGAGTTTAAACTAAGCTTCTCTCCTTAAGGTTCCAAAGCAGTCTAAAATTAAGTTTATTTAAAGTTAAGTTAAAGGTAAAACAGATTTTTGTTGTAAACATTACTGTTAACTCAAAATAAATAGGGTATATAGAAATCATATATCTTGGTTCAAAGCTATTATACAAATTGATTATGCTTTTATTGGTTAATTCTGTTTTTGTATTTCCCTTGTCAAACGTTAAAACTGTTTCCTATTAGTGCTACTAATAGGAAATACTACTTCTAGCAGAAAATTTTGAGTTAACACACACCTCATCAACAGGACAGGTAAGATATACTACTAATTTCAAGCACTGTTTTTGATCCTAATTAAACAAAAAGGGTAACTATAAAACTGAAACATAGTACTCCCACTTTAAGACTGGTGAAACTGGACTGCTGAATGTTTAATACCAAAACCAGATTACCAAAGTTAAGGAACTTAAAAGGTTAAGGACAAAGCCAATATTTTGGCCCTTACCCTGTTTGGTGAACCAAATCTCAGGAGACAATGGAACCTCTCTAAGCCAATCTGTGCACAATCTGCAAAGACGGCGGTCACTGGAAAGGGAAAAATCCGATGCTTCCAAGGGAAGCATAAGAATGGTCAGCAAGACCCTGACCCATCCTGGCAGATGGCACAGCTGGTGGGGGAAAGCCAAAGGATCCAAGAGGCTCTCACATGTCCCCGAGAGTGGCCTCCTGAGGAATCTCAGCTGAACTAGGAATAGGTAGGCAAAAAAGTCAGTCTTGACCAACGTGGTCCTAAATACCCGGCAGGAGAGTTATAACCAAAGCACAGCCATTTATGGGCATTTGAAAGGAAAGACACTGAACTTTAAAGATGTAATGAACTCTCTGAATATATGTTGTTTATCTTTCAGTTCAGGATGACATTCTTCACTTCTTATTTTTTTGTGCATCCTAGAAAGTATATTTCACTAACACTGATTCGAGGTTTTTGAGATGAGGCTGGATATTCTGCTCCCACTGGCAGATGGAGTCTGGGCTGACTACAGATTCCAGCAGCCAAAATAGCCCACTTCTAGTGTTTGCAGCTATTCCCAGCTAACACTGGGAATTTGGGCTGGCTGCAGGTGTCTGCAGCCGAAATAGTGTTAGCAGCTCCCCCAGCTGAGAGCTGAGTTTCTCCCCCCTACTGTTGAGCAGTGCCTTGCAGCTTTAGGTGTGGAAAGTCACCTTGGGAATTTGACGCCAATCTTCTGGACTCTTGTCCCGCAAATTTGAAGAATAAAATCCACGGACAACCACAGAAGAGAAGAGTAAAAGGAGTAGGACTTATTTAAGCAGGGAGAGCAGAGTCTCCGCAAGGTGGAGGGGAACCTGGAAGCAGGACACTACCTTATGTGTTAGGCCAGGGATTATACTGGTTTGGGTATGAGATTAAGATTGTTGTAAAGCAGGCATTGAGAAAAGCACCAACATCACTGGTTAAACTCTATGCAAAACAGGTACAACTCTTTTCTTGGTCCCATCTGTGTCCACCCCCACTTCTTAGTTTTCCCGCTTCTGGGACAAAGGAGTTGCTCCCACAGGTGAGCCTCATGGTCCTTTGCATTTGAAGGCCTGAGTGTGCCGGTTAATGGCTCTCTACTGGCCAGCTTCTAGGTGTGGTTGAATGGGCCCATGGTCCTGACTACCTGGCCAGTTCCCTGTCTCTCCTAAACCGTCTCAACACTAACATAATAATAAACTATACATATATTTCTCACATTTTTCCTAAAAAGAACTTGGATTATTAGATGGAAATATAATGCTTTAGGGTTTTTTAAAAGCTCTATTGGTTTTCATACAATCTACAGATATTTACTCAGTTGAGTCTTGAAAATTGGTAATACCGTATACCTCTTAGTAATTCATACTTGCTGGAAAATTGCTTTTTGAACACTTAATAGTTGTTTTCTAAGATTCAGCCCAAATCTTTCTTGATGTAAAATACTTCCTTCTTCTTCTTTTTGTTTTTAGAGAGAGAGAGAAAAAGAAAATCAATTTTATTTATTTTTTCCTCTGGCCTTTATTTTTCTAACACTTAGTTGTGTATGTGGTTACAGGTTCAAATGTGAGTCCTCAGGCACATCAGGCCGGCGCTCCCACCACTGAGCCACCGCTCCCGCCCCAAGACTTCCTTCTTTTGTGTCTTATTATTTCTATTAAAGCACATGTTTGGTAATGTATTTTGTGTGCATTTTCCCCTTTCATCTAAAATATAAGCTTCTCAGGGAGAGCAAAAATGCAAAATCATATAATGCCTGAGTAAGGACCAAGAGTGCAGTCTTGGAGAAAGCAGGTTGTGACATCATCCCTCCCCTGAGTAAGTGAGAGGCAGACTGGAACCAGGAAGTGTAGAGGACAGGACTGTTCCTTGGGTTTCCTGTGCTCCCATATCAGCACTTCAAGTGCCTGCTGTCATGCTGGTGATATTTATATGAAACCAGTCCCACGGTCGCCAGTAGGAGGAAAAGCAGACCCTTACGCCTCCTTACTCTCCCACTACACAAAGATGTTTCTGAGGCTTTGTAACATCAAAGCAAGGGGAATATTGGAAGCTCAAACTACACACAAGGATCGATAGCTGTGTTTTGTGGAAAGTGAGAGGAGCGTGCCAAGATTGAAAGTCTGTTTTCAGAGGTGAAATTACACGGTTCGTGGATATCAGAGATGCAACAGCAGGAAGTCTGCTCTGGGGCATGAGTCATTTGAGCATGTGCTTTGAATTGTATTTATTCCCCAATAAACTAATTAAACCTTAGTTTAATTAAAATAATCACGTTAATTGAATGCATATATTTTAATAGAGATTGAACAACATTTTATCTTTGGTCTCCATTACATACATCTGAAAAGTTTTAACTGGCTACACGTTCCATAACCTCTGCACAAATATGTTATGGAGACACATCATGAATTTTACAGGCTATATTTAGATTATTCAAACTCAATTTTGTAGCCCAGTTGACAATATCCATGCACCGTGCACTCCCAGAGACGGTAAACAAAGCAGAATATGCTTTATGTAAAGGTGACACAACCTGATCATGTAAATGTGGACGCCCATGTGAAGTTTCATTATTTTGATGTTCCTGTTTAAGGAAACTGGAATTCTGTTGGTTATATTTTTGTGGTTGAGGTCATTTCAAAGCTCTAGATTAAAATATACTAAAGGTGGGAAAAATAAGCGAAGCTGAGGTTTAAATACTAAAACACATATACTTCTTTGTTCAAATAAATATGGAGTTTTAATATACAAGTAAAATGCTGTGTGTATAATGTATTACCAAGAGTCCTTGTCTGTCATGTTCTCCATATCTTTACGTATGTAGATTTATTATTGAGATCCTAAAATATTTGCATTTAATGTGCTAAACCTAGATTTCCATTCTTACCTCAAAATATTTATCTGAGCTTAAAATCCTCAGGGGGCAAAAATTATTTTTTGTCGATTTCTTTATTACAAAAATATCTGAAAATCGTTTTTACCCTTTTGGAGGAAAATGCACTCTTTTGTTGATTAAACCTAGGACTGAAATACATTAGTCAGGCTATTGACTATATTTAGAAAATAATGCAATTTATAAATGGAGATAAAGAGAAAGTCTGTGTTTGATTTATGAGATTCCATAGTATTTTGATTACAATCTGTGGAAAAGAGTTTACCTAAACCCACAGCACTTTTACCTGGGCATTGTAACATTCTCTTCTCTAGAGCTAGAGTGAGTGTTCTGTGGTTTCCTAGTCAACGTTTTAATTCACATGTTTCCATTGTATAAATCTGTGGGTTTCTCCGTGACATTTCTTCCACACATGTACAAGTCATGCACTGATCACGTCCTACCTCCTACCTTCTCTCACCCTCCCTTTTCTTCCCTCCCTCCTCTTTTGTTAATTTTTTTTTGTGTGTTTGTTTGCTTATCTTCATGAGCAGTTCCAGAAATTTCTCAGATAAATAAAGAAACAAGCCAGACATGGTGGCACACACCTGTAATCCCAACAACTCGGGAGGCTGAGGCAGGAGGATCCAACTCAAAGCCAGCCTCAGCAACTTATTGAGGCCTAAGCAACTAACCCTGCCTCAAAACACAAAGGGGTGGGGGCTCACTGATTAAGTGCCTCTGGGTTCAATCCTCAATACAAGAAAAAAAAAAATGAAGCAATTATCTCAAAGAATAAAACCTTCCTGATTCTCAGAGCCCAAACTTTGAAGTCAGTCTCCACAATTTTCTTATGTATATAAACAATACAACTCATTCTCTGGCATAACCATTTATAACTATGCTTTCTAAAAGTTTCTTTTAATACATATGCATGCAAATTCAATAATGATAGTAATTTTCTACTATTTTGTAAGTCTAAAATATTTCAAGATGAAAATTTAAAAACTAAAAAAATAATGAAATAAAGATTCATGTTTCAATGACTAACACTTACAATACAGTGTTGATGCCACATATTAACATTTTCAGAATATGAAAACCTTTGCTCATCTCTGCTTCACAGTAATAAGGAACGAACGCGTGGGAAAGAAAGCAACTGCTGTAGGTTAGGGAAGACTCTCAGAGTTCTGAGGTAGTGGCAATCACGGGCCTGGGGGGCAGACGGTCATCTGGAAGTTTTCTTTCCAAGTTTATAAATGTGCTAGGATTTTCCTTCTGTCCCAAAGGTTAGGACTGACCCTACCACATTCTGGCAGAAGTTGTAAATTGCTACCTCGGAGAGCTTAGAACAAGGTGACTATGGAATGGAGAACCAGGAAGAAAGCTTGGAAGTTTACCTCTGTGACACTGGAATCCACATCGGTTCACCCCACGCACTTCTCCTACCTGTTCCTAAAAAGAGGCCACCCAGATTATATCCTGTAATCAGTGGAAAACACGCTTGGAATTCCAGCCAGGCTGCTGACCAGACTGACAAATGCTGATGGGGCTTCTGAATGAAGCCAGCCAGCCAGGCTACTGTGACAGTTTAGCAGACACTTGTCAGCCGGGAAGGGCCACAGTTCATGCTCCTATGCAGAGGAAGTTTCAAAGCAGATTTAAATGGCCTATTTTTAAAGACAACAGAAAGCATAACTGAGAAATATCAAAATAAGTTAACCAAAGCAGCAGGCAAGCGACGGAACTTGAAGGAAACATGCTGTAGAGGAATAATAATGACCGCTCACATTCTCGAGAGAGAAAAGAAAGGGTCCCTGCGAGAGGCCCAGGCTGCCAATGGAAAGAGATATTCAGAGGAAAAAAGAGAAGGTTCACAAATGAACAATGTATAACACAAGCAGAAACTCCAGACACTGACGGGAAATGTAAAGGAAGGAGCACGGCCAAAAACAAACCAGCAAAAGTCCACGGGCAACAGCAAGAAGGCGGGGAGATCTGGTTCAACCACTGAAAAAAACTACTCCCACAAGAGAAGGGGAAAAGCTGGGTGAGAAATGAAGCCAGGAAACTGTTGTTGGAGTGAATGCTGTCCTGTGTTACTCGTCCCACGGAGGGCCTGGGACAGTCGATAAAAACAGACCTGCTGACGTTTCAAACACCGCTAGCCTGGAGATCAACAGGCTTTTCCGGGAGGAAAGAGAAAGGTTTTGTATAAAGAATCACAAATGATATTTGAAGTTGGAAGACATTGGAGGTGTGCCTTAAAATAAGGGAATAAATTTGAGCTGACTTGGTATTCTACTCCTAAAAGGATTGTCATCTATGGGGCTGCAGTGGTGGCTGAGCCTACAGTGCCTGCCTGGCATGCAGAGGATGTGGATTCAAACCCCAGCACCACATACACAGCCAAGTGTCGGAGCAATGAAAGCCGCATGAAAAACTAAATAAAATTGATTCTCTCTTTCTCTCTCTCTTACTGTCCCTCTCTCTTAAAAAAAAAAAAGAGAGAACTGTCACCTAAATATGGTTATGGGTGCTTTGACATGGAAAGTGTTGAGAATTGCTTACTTCTGTGCCCTTCATCTAAAAATGCTACTGCTGGATTGGCTTAAAAGTAACTTAAGTAATTAGCTAATTAAAGCTATAGCAGTTGAACACACCAGAGGTCCAGAAAGGAAGTGGTAAAGGAAGATGTGGACGGGGAATTCAGGTCAGCAGTCAGAGGTCACTGGGAGGCACATTGCTAAGATGACTTCGGTAACGCAATTATGTTTAGAAAAATAATTGATTTCTGGAGGAAAACTCAAGAGAAAATTGGAATCCATGTATGGATTATGAGACAAGTTTTAAAAAAAGACAGTTAGTGACTTCAGGGAAAACAATATATTCCTCAAGGAAAGAAGAGTAGAAAGGTTGTACATGGCCCAGGCGTGATGGTATCCTCAGAGTCATGATGACATAAGTGCAGAGTGCTGACCTCCCTGGACTCCAGCCACCTTCAGTGATGAGCAGAAAGAGGACTTGAAGGCTGCAGTGAGGAAAGTGAAAGTCCCCCCAATCCGAAATAAATACCAAATGCAGCACCTGACCGCATGCGAGTAGTAGCTTCTGGGAAGCAGCAAGCAAGGAGAGGGTCTCTGAGCAGGGGCTGAGAGCCTTCCACTTCTCCTGAAGGGAGCTTTCTTTAATGCATGTGTGAATTTGAGAAAGTTAAGTTGTATTCTGACAAAGAAAAATGATCATGTAAAAAAAGACCATGTGAAACAGGAAAATAAAGTAAAATACTGTCTGAGAGAAGAAACGGTGCTCCTGTGTTGGTGAGAAACATAGAGAGCCCTGCAGAGGGCCCACGTGACTGAGGAGCACCGGTGGTGTTGGGGACACGGCCTCCAGACACGCCTGTCTTCTGTGCTTGCTCCTGGACTCCATGGGACTGCTCGCAAATCACTTGCAATTCCCTGGCAGTTCTCTCCAGATGGAAGGCTTATCATGTATTCTGTTCACTTCTTTGATCTGATAGAATACAGTTTACATTTAAATCTAATCCAATTTTATGCAGAGAATGTCTAATCTTCAAAAATTGCAAAATGCTAAAAGAACATTTACAGTACAATAAAATGCATGATTATAAACATTGTTAGAATCACACCATACATAAAACCCCTTTAATGTTTAACCAGATTATCATCTGGAAGGCAATGTACACAGTCTGAGACCACTCTGGGGGCCACTCACTTCTACAAAGTTTTAAATAGAAATGGAACAGGGCCAGAAGGAAGAAAGAAAGGGAAAAGAATCCTCCTCCAAAATAACACAAGAAAACCCCATAAAACCAAAAAGGATTGACATAGAGAATAAACAGAATCAACCCAAAAGGTCTGAAGACAAGTTTAATGTGTTCTAAGCAAGTTGTAATTTGAAATCAATTATTACTCCACTAAAAATGATACTATTAAATGATCAACAAATTAGTGCATTCATGTTGACATGTTTCTGCAAGAAGGATCAGATAAGAACTTCATGTACTACAGTGGCCTAAGCAATGACATCATACACAAGAAACTCCATGGCGCAAGCTGTCGGCCAAACAACAGCATATTTTGGCAGCACAGCAAGTAAGGGAAAAGGAATGGGCTTTTTAATTTCTCAAAAATATTCTTGCTAACCCCAATTCATGATCTCAGATTATGTGCCGGAAGCCTTAAAGGAACATGGGTCAAGTTGGACTCAGAATTGACATGAGTAAGTATTGCAAGTGCTGTCAACAGAAGTGACATTATATACAAAATTGTTTTCCAAAACATACCATTGTATTTTTCAAGGAAATTTTTCCTAATAAAATGGAAATCATCTTTAAAGGTACTTATTTTATTAGCACAAAAATAATCACTAACCTCAAACTGCCAACAGTTCAAATTTATAAAGCAGCAATGATTTGTTGTATCTTTGTAGTTGTGTGTTTGTGTGTGTATGTGTGTGTGTTTTCAGGTGTAGGGGTTGGCATTTTATCTTTCCGTAACTGTTCCTCATTGACGTAGAATTGTATCATGATGTAAAGTTCATTTTAGGTTCAGATATGAAAAAGAAAATGCAAAGGTGTACTCTATGCGACTGTGACCAAATCGATCGATGTTATCTCAGGACGGATCATCAAACATGAAAGAGCCTCCTGAGACTCACTTCCTTCCAAAACCAGGGAGGGAGGGCTGATTTGGTCACCATGTTTACCCAAAAGCCAACAGCAGAGAGACAGCCTGGACACAAAAAAGCGCATTTTTCATTTCTAAGATAATGATTGCTTTTATATTTTAAGACAAGCTTCACCAAAACTAGTCTTCTTTTTGTTCTGTGGTTAAAACACTCTTGAGTTTATCCTCTCAATTATCTGAAGGAATATGAACTGTTGGAATGATATTTCAATTGAGACCATAAGCTCTTGATTTTACAGTGTTGGAACGCAAAATATATCCACTGTTGAAGAAAACATGGGGAATAACAAGAAAGGTGATGTTAAATTTTTCTGAGTGACACATAATCAACGTCACTTGAAGTTACTGGTGGCAACTTCCTGCTTTGTTCCCATCGGAGGGCCAATGCATACCTTGTGCTGCTTAACCATATTGATTAGAATTATGACACTGATTTCAACCACAGCTCTGTCACTCCTTTCCTCTTGCTGCCTTCTCATTACTTCAACAAGCCTTTAGATTCCACAGTCTAAATCTCGATTCAGTCACAAGTCTAAGCAAATATGTTAATTAAAGCAGGTAATCCTGCATGAATAATCAGACTACTGCTCCCTTTAGAAAGAGCTATACTTAGAAATAGAAGTGTGAAATACAAGGAAAAAATCCATAAATTTAGATATGTCTCCTACATGGTTTTGAAAGATAAAAATTAGAGTTAGATTATCTGTGTTCATTACCAGTCTAGAAAAGAACGTTGGCTCTGCAGCTCCCTACTCTGTGGAATGGGATGAATGCTGTCTATGGAAGGTTATTCAAAATGTGGCTTTCCACATGTGTCTGCTACAGAGCCACTTGACATCCTCCTGCAGATCTGGAGCTGAGCATGGGATCTACACTGTTAACCAGGACCCCATGGATCATCACATGGCTTCCATTTGAGGAGCCACTGGCTGACCTTGGGCTAGTGCATAGATGACAGTAGCAGTCCAGACACTGAAGGCTCTGGCAAACCAAGCCAATCCCCAATCTGCTTGGAAGGGGAAACCAAGAAGCACAGATGCCATCGTGACAAATTCTGGGTGATGGGCGAGTAGCATTGCAGCTAGGACTGCTCTTGGGCCCCAGAGGGCAGCTGCCAGGTGTGAGCAGACAGGACAGGGACTCAGAACCTCAGGTTCTGACACATTACCATATGAGCACAAGGGTGCTCTAACACACTACCCCCACCCCCGAGTGAGCCAGGACAGCTGAGGTGTGCTCCATCTAGCAGGATATGCAGTTTGGGTGGATGGATCTGCAGCAGGAAGATAAGGACCCCAGCATCTGATGACCTTCTGAAGGTCACGCCTCCTTGGATGTTCCCACATGAGCACTGCTTACATGATACTCTGAAATATCCAGTAAATGTGGAGGGGAGCTTAATTTGACTAATCCATAAAAAAGGAAATATAAAACAAACAAACAAATAACAAAACTATAAAAAGAATCTGGTCATTACAACAACAAATTCATTCATTTTGCTTTCCTTTCGATGTCTTTGCAGAGCAAAGCAATTGATAAAATCCACCCTATTAACATATGCATACTTAAATATATTTGTATAAAACTATAATATATGATATACATACACATTTAACAAAATAACCAAAGTAACACTAAATAGTATTTTATAAATTCCATTATAATGTTTTATTTTTCTTAGCAAGGTATTAGAGTCAGAGTAAAACATATTTTTGTCTAATTCTAGATAAAGCAAATGGGCTAGGTAGAAATGTATTTTTCTTAAGTAACTAATTGACAATGAGAACACGTACTCCCAAGTTTAAAAGAATTGAATGACTCTGTGGATTTTGTAAATAATTTAACCTTTCTATTGTTCTATAGATGCAAAATATGAATGTGTTCTAAGACTGAGAAAAATCAATTAAAATTCATTACACAGGAGAAATGTGTATCAGGTGTCAAAATGATTAAAGGGAATATTTAATGGGAGTGGTGATGTGAACAGGCCTACCTTTTATTGTTCCCTAGATATTCAATGCTTAGGGATTTATAAATGAGAAGCAGACTACGTGTCGGTGGTTGCAAAGCACAAATGATACCTCTGGTTCACCAAGGATTACAGTAGGTAGTAGAAGATCATAAGCAACGGGCAGGGGTGCATTTAGGGGATGTTTCACTTACATATTGGAGCAGAAGCAGTGAGGATCTTAGTGGCTGGAGCTTGATTGGATGTCCAGCTCTGGCTTAAGGATCCGAGTCCAAACCTCTGAATTTCACAAGTTTGGGGGAAGGGGTGGATGTGTGACTTCTCCATGTGCACACCATTTACATAAACAACCCTGGAGATGTATGGTCTCTTCAGGCAAATCAGTCTATTTAATGGTTTAAGAGCAATACCAGGGCAGGTAATTGTCATCACGGGAATAAGGCCCTTGGAAGAGAAGACAGCATATGATATTTCTTGTAGGATTACTGGAATTAAAGTTGGAAGGAAAATGGAAGAGAGAGAGTTACATGAGCCCCTATTCTTTATAAAACTGTTACACAGAATTAGGTTTGAAATGTAATGTTCATAATATTGAAAATTAAATCTGGAAAATTTACATAGAACTCTTGTAGTTGTAAAATCAGCTTTTATAGGAATGGGGGGGAAGTTCAAAAAGGGGAAACATAATCTAATATTACTGTATATTGCTATTTCTCTACAACATATCAGGAATTTCTCTGGCATCACAGAGGTAGAAGAAAAATCATGACAATGAAGCTTATGTCACGAGAGAGAAGAGTTCTCAGGATGCCACTATCTGGAATCCTAACTCCATGTAGAATGTTTGTTTTGTAGGACTTACAGCTCCATGGTTCTTGTGTGCCAGGAATTGGAGGCTAATATTTAGTTTGGTTCAGTTTGTGAAATATTTTTGATAGACCTGTTTAGGATGGAGAACTATTTATGATTTCAGTTCCTACAGCTTCGGTTTCACCTTGGATTGGCATTTTTCCTTCATGTCTCAAAAAATGTTTTATGTTGAACAGAATGGCTTCACAAAACCACCAGGGAATGAGTGTTCTCTCTCTCCTGGTCTCTCTCTCTCTCTCTCTCTCTCACACACACACACACACACACACACACTCATACGAGAGCCATAAAACATGACAAACCAAAACCTAAAACCCAGGACTTTGTTGTGCCTCATGCCTGGCCCCTGCCTGAGGACACAGATAGCCCTGGACACCTGCAGGCTTCCGGTCGGTGTGTGCCCTGGACTCTCTGCACACCCATTTCCAGATTTTATGAATTAGCCTACAGGAACAGCGGTTTGCAGAAATGCTCTTCTGTTTTGGAAAAGTGAATTTCTACGTAACAAACAGAAATGCCTTCACCTGTGCAGTTTACCGATGAACAACAAACACTTTCTAAGCTTTATTTGTAGCAGTGTAGGGTGGCATTCAAAGCAGTACTGTCACTGGACAGGATCAGTTGTGACAGAGGTCACCCTTTGATGGTAGCCCCTTAGACTGTGAAGAAAGCCTGAGGACTCCCTCTTCCGCACCTCTCTCAGAGTGCAATAAACAGGCAAAGAGATGCAACATCTTCACACAGCATGTGAGAAAGATCTGGTTCCCAACACAGCTATGGTCACTCTGCCTTCTTGGCATTATCAAAGCAAAAAAGAAAACAATCATTATAATTGAGATATATAATATGTGTGTGTGTACATATATGCATAGATGTGTGTCAAATGAAATAAACACATTTAAAATCTAATGACTGGAGCCACTTTTTGGCAGATTTGAGTCCCAGAGAAGTCTCATAATGCTGTCTTTTTTTTTTAAGAGAAAGAAAGAGAGAATGAATATTATTTATTTTTTCATCTGGCCTTCTTTTCTCTGGCATTTAGTTGTGTACGTGGTGCTGGGGTTTGAACTCTGGTCCTTGTGCATGACAGGCATAAGCTTTAACTGCTGAGCCACCACTCCAGCCCCTCATAACATTAACTGGATGCTGCCCGGGTTGTTACAGTAGGAACATCCCCAGGAATGATGGTCAGTAAATGTTTAATACTTAACTTACTTTTATTAGATAAATAAAAGGTTCTGGAATTGATTACCATGAATATTTTATACAATGACGTTAATTTTAATTGTTGTACATTTTGGGAGAGTGCGTTAATAGCACAATACCTTAAAGTGCTATCTTCTGCTTTGAGGTTTTGATGATTCTCGGAACTAAATCGATTATTATCTTCTAAACAGTGTTAAAACACAATTTTCAAAATGGTGAAATCATAATTCACAGGCAAGTACAAATTGAGTATCTTTCAAAGACTTTTACTTAACTCATTAGTTAATTAGTAACTAGTTAGTTGTTAAAACTAGCTCAAATAATATATAATAAGCAAATTGTTCATAAGAAATTTGATAAAGAAGGTCCAGGCAAAATTGTTTTTAGATGCAATGCTGGTTTAATGTGCAGTATATTAACCTCTATATTAGTATTAGCCTCAATATTACACTGAACATTAATCCAAAAGCAATAAGCCATACGTAAGCTTCAAGTGCATAGGTTCCACAGGCAGAAACAGCACACCTATTAGAAATGAATGTGGAAGTTAACCTTTGCCTATGGAGAATTGCAAAGTTACCCAGCCCCTAGAAAATGAATCAACGGAGCGAGCCCAGCTCTTCACGGGGAGAACACCCAGTAATCTCTTTTGTCTGTTTTGAAATTTCGGCTACTTTTCTTATGCCAGCGTGCTTTATCTATTACGACACTACGTGTCTGTTCAACAACTCCAAATACTTTTATTTTCTATTTTCCAAATCATTCACTTGCAGAATCAGTCTATCGTGTGCTTTTTAAAGTAAGCGCGTTAGCCATCTGTTCAACTTCTGAAACAGAGACAACTATAAAGAAAATTTCTGAACAGCGAATGTTGCTCTGTTTGGAGAACAGGCCTTCTGAACTCTCAACCACCTGTAATGGGACAGATTTCAAGTTGCTTTGAGTGACCGAGATCCAGCAAATGTAAGGTCCCTGCACATTCTCAAAGGACATGCAGAAGCTTTAAATCTAGCAATCTAAGTCTAAGCAACTGAAAAGAGGAAGAGAATGGACTTCTCAGGAAGTCCATCTAGTGTATCCCTGGGCAATATAATCAGTATGTTTAGCTTCTCCAAAGAAATGCTTTTGGATTTTTTTCTTTTGGGCTTGACATTAGGAACATATATGACAAATGTCCTTGTTTTTGGAAGACAGAAAAATGGTGGCATGCAGTTGCTGTTGTTACACCCATTGTCATTCTCTCTGATCCTTCTTGGCTTCAGTGATGATGGGGAAAGGTCTGTATAATGTATCAGATAAGGGAAATGTGAGTTCTTAATTTAGGGTGCAGATGAGAACGAAGTCCTCAATTTGTAAAAGTACGAGAATTTCACCCTGCATGACAGAAACCAAGCTAAATGATTAGAATTTATGAAGGAAAGAACATGCGTTATGACAGCAAATTGTGTAGTCTTCTTTATTACATGATTTGAAAATACCATATGAATTTTTGAAAAGTCCCAACTGTACGGCAAGAACTGAGTGATGCATCCTTTGATAGGGTGAGCTCATGCACACCAAGGTGCAATGGCAGCCCTAGTGAGCAACGGTGGCCGCTGTAACATACAAGGACAGCCTCTTAGTGGGAAGTAGCATTGTGGTTTCCTTTTGTGCAATATTTGAGTTATTATACTTTTAAAAAGGTAACAAAAATGACAATTTTACTATGGTTGCCTTTCAGCAATGAGCAAAAGTGGTTAGACATTAAGTTCAGTGTTAAAATATCAATCTCATAAGTTGTTAAATAACTCTCTTGAGAAATACTCATTTAAATTCAATATTTTAATTATTTAATAGAATAAGCCATTTAGATATTACCCATGTAATTCCCCATATATTGCATGATTCCTATGTAGCACTAGGCTTTGAATAACGCTATTTGGAACTAATTTCCTACTAGCATGCATGTACATCAAGAATTTTTAATGATGTTGAGTTTCTGAACAAAATTTTGAATTCAAACACCAGGGAAACCATAGACATATATAATTTCCATTGATTTAAAATAAATTGTGACTTGATTTTGCTCAATTGTATTTTCATGAACAACCCAGACTTCCTTCAGCTTATTATGTTCGATATTCCTTGTTCAACCTAAGCACTATTTAATTATAGAGTAAAGTCTAAAGCAGATTTTCCTTCTTCCCATAGTTCCATTTTTTGGTAAACTTACGTGTGGTGTATATTAATGAAATGATTTCTAGTTGCTTACTATAATCAGGATTACTCACAATCTAAACCAGTACAAAATTTCAGGATTTCTGGAACATTATTTTGCTCATCAGTATTTGTTCAGGGCCTAGGAAAGGAACCTGGGCCACAGTAGGTAATGTTTACTAAGCAAATGAACTAATAAATCATTCTCATTTTGATAGTGTTCAATCCAGCAGCACACTGGATTGATTTTGAAAAACATAGAATGAAGTTTTGTAACGCATGCATTTCCAAAAAATATCTTAACGAACGGCTCTTAGTGCTGGCTGAAAAGTCGCTCATGCTTCGTGCAAATTGTGTCAAATGTAATTAAGGTCAAATGTCCTACAAAAAAGCCTGCTGGAGGGGCTGGAGCCGTGGCTTAGCGGTTACAGCACCCGCCTGGCATGTGCAAGGACTTAGGTTCAAACCCCAGCACCACATACACAACGAAGTATCTGAGCAACAAAAGCAATGTGAAAAACTCAATAAAATTGATTCTCTCTCTCTCTCTCTCTCATTGTCCCCCTCTTTAAAAAACAATGCCTGCTGGATACACTGTATCTCATCAATTTTGAAGCAATTGTTAATCTACAGTAAACAACAACAACAGAAAGCAAATTATTGCTATTAAAAGTCACACACCTGGGGCTGGAGCATGGCTCAGTGGTTATGATGCTTACTTGGCATGTGTGAGGTCCCTGGTTCAAATCCCAGCACCACGTACACAATTAAGTGTCAGAGTAACAAAAGCCATATGAAAAATTGAATAAAATTGATTCTCTCTCATACGCTGCCTCTTTTTCTCTTAAAAAAGAAATCACACGCCTCTGATACATAGCCCTTTGAACTTGGTATTTTTACATAATTTTGCTCACAAATTTATCTTCCCATCTGTCGGGGCAAATCCGGTCTTTTGGCAACACTGAATGAACGCCTTTCTCCCGAAAGCCTTGACAGATTCAGCTCCTGCTCTTTGTGAGGCCTCGGAAAACCTGCTGCACGATCTTGGGGAAAATGCTAGCAACTCAAAACTTCCCTGCGAAAAGCTCTGCTCTGTGCGTGCATGCGTGGGTGTGTGCGTGAGTGTGTGCATGTGTGTGAGTGTGCATGAGTGAGCATGTGTGTGTGAGCATGTGAGTGCGTTTGTGTGTGTGTTTGTGCGTGAGTGTGAGTGTGAGCGTGTGTGTGAGTGTGCATGAGTGAGTATGTGTGTGTGTGAGTGTGTGAGTGTGAGTTTGTGTGCATGTGGGAGTGTGTTTGTGTATGTGAATGAGTGCATTTGTGTGTGTGAGTGTGCATGTGAGTGTGTGCGCGAGTGTGAGCGTGTGATAGAGTGCGTGAGTGTGCGTGTGAGTGTTGTGTGAGCGTGTGTGCGCGCGAGTGTGAGTGTGAGTGTGTGTATTTGTGTGCGTGTGAGAGCGTGTGTGAGCGTGTGAGTGTGCATGTGTGAGTGTGCGTGTGTGTGAGTGTGTGAGCGTGTGTGAGTGTTGTGTGAACGTGTGTGCGCGCGAGTGTGAGTGTGTGAGTGTGTGAATTTGTGTGCGTGTGAGTGTGTGAGAGCGTGTGAGTGAGCATGTGTGAGTGTGCGTGTGTGTGAGTGTGAGTGTGTGTGACTTATCCCTTGGAAAGCTCATGTATGATTTGCTGAATACTCCCCCTCGTTGCAGAGAAAGCAAGATAATGCAGCTGTGGAAACAAGCAGAACTTCTAATAAGCAGCAGCTGAGCACGGGGGCCTTGCCAAAGCACCCACTCCGCAGCCACAGGTATTCTTTTTAATCAAGTTCCCATTACGGGCAGTGTGGGTGGATGAGGGCTCTCCTTTCTTACCGAAGAAAACTTGGAGCCTACAATTCTTAGAGTTTGTGCTATATTGGCCTTGAGAAGGAAGACAGGGCCCATTTAGCCAAAAATAACAAACACCCAGTTACCACAAATTCCAAAGCCAGGTTGAGGGAGAAACTCCATGAATTCAGGAGTGTCAGGCTCCGGGGAAACCCAGTGCGGGAGCTGCCGGAGCTGCAGCCCCTGAGACAGCCTTCTGGGGAATCTCTGCGCTTGCCCTTTAAGTCTTTTGGAAAACAATGGAAAAGGGTGGAAGTCGGATCCCGTTCCCTGCAGCACACAGGCAGCCGTTCAGAACTTGCACCCAGCGGGTAGACCCTGGCTGCGGACAGAAAATAGCACTAACGGTTTCCTGAGCGTCGTTAAGCCAACATGCTATTAAATACACCACCTAACATTGTTCTCTTTTTCTCTTTTCACCCTTGCAGCTACCACATGTGATGGAAGAAATCCAAGTTAAACACTCTCAGCAGAGCATGCTCCAAGACAGATGCCTGGGCCGCGGGCTGGGCCAATACAATGCACTTCTATTCTCTATTTATTTTTGTAGTTCAAAGCCCTGGCAGTGGCCCTCTCCATGCCTGCCATAGCACCGTTGTGCTCCTGATTACTGCTCAGCCTTCTCTCTGCTGCCAGCTGCCCAGATACACCACGTCTAAAGAGGAAGGGGAGCTTTGCAAAGGCAAAGAAACCCCAGCTTCCACTTAAACTTTGAAATTGCAGATGATGCATTGCCAGCTTGGAGACCTTGCTTTAATCAGAGAAGCCACATGAAAAGGCAGTTTCTGCTCAACCTCGGTCATTTATGAAACCCGTGATAAGCAGGCCGTGCAAAATTTCAACTTCTCTTAAAGTTGGCTTGCTCTCCTCAAATAGAGTTGAGTCTTGATTTCATTTTCTGAATGGAAATATTTACAATCCTGCCATACATGGATTTCAGTCTTCCTTCTGACTACCAAAAGGTGGGTTTTTAAAAGAATGCTTAGGGTTAATTGGAAGTAGTTTTCTAAGAGCTGTCTCATAGCAATTTAAATAAGGACTGAACTGCTTTACTGTTCTAGTTAAAATTTCATCAACCATTGACGTTAACGCAAAAAATAATGTAGCTGCACTCGATCTTTGTTTAAAATTGCACAATCATGCAATAGGTAATCTTGCATAACTTATAAAGTAAAAACTGTAATTACAGTTTCATCAATATCAGAAAAAGAAAAATAGAGTATCAGTATATTCTTGTGCACGTGAATGCCCTTTTTTATTTTTGTTCATAGTATTTTGATATCTGTGTAAGAAGATGTTTTGTACAATTCTTAACATTGTGACGAAGTATTATATTTTATGTCATCAGTTTAGCACAAGCTTCCTTCCTTGATTATTAGTGTCAATTCTGTGCAAACTTCTGACTCCATATCTCACAATTCCCAATAGCCTTACCATGGAAATTCCACGCATCACTCCCCCTCCTCACGGACTGAATCATCCCCTCCTACATGCATGCACTAAAGACCTATCGCAATGTGGCAATTAGGAGAACAAGACTGGTAGACAGGTGGTTGAGGTTAAAGTGGTCAGAAGGATGGGTGGGACCTTGATCCAAAGAGATCAGTGTCCTTATGAGAAGAGGCAACAGAGACCTTTATCCCTGGCTTCTTCTCAGCAGGGTGAGAACACACTGCGAAGGTATCTGCGAGCAAGCCAAGAAGAGTGGCCTCATCAGAGACCATTGGCTGCTGGACGTGGGTTTTCTGCCTCCAGAGTGTCGGTGGTATGAGCCTTTCAGTCTGCTGTGTTTTGTAAAGGTGCCCTGAGCTCACCTTGATGCCATATACATACATACATACATACATATATATTTCCTTTTTTTGCTACTGTTGTGACACTAATTTTTAACCCAAGCACTTGTAACAATGTACAGTTTTTAATTTGTTTTAAGCAGTTAGTTTTCTTTTAAGAAAATTATTACAGAAAAAAATATATAGTTTATACTTCCCTTTCCCTCCAGACCCATCCCTTGTGTTTTAGGTTTTCACCAATAGTTTATACTTCCTTTCCCTCCAGACCCAACCCTTCTTTTTTAGGTTTTCACCATTTCTAGCATCTTTATTCCTAATTACACCATCCGATTTCCATCTGACAGAACTACCTATCAGTCCAAAGAACATCCCTTGGCATCACTGCAGTGCAAGTCTGCATGCAATCAATATTCTCATTGTTTGTAGATCGGAAAATGTATTTCGTCCTTGTTTCTGGAGGAAAGTTTGGAGGGACCTTGCCACACTGATCTTCTGGAACTTGGAGAGATCTTCCATTGCACTAGGCCTCCATGGCTTCAGTGAGAAATTACCCACCTCTACATCATTGTTTCCCTCTAGGTAAAAGGTCTTTTTTTCTTGAACTAATAATCTCTTTCTTTTCAGTTCTCAGCATGGGTATCAGTTTTCCTGGGTCTGTTGGGTCATTACATTTTTAGACAAAAATACCTGGTGATTATATCTCCAGATGTCTTCCCATCATGCTCTCCTTACTTCCTTTTGGGGCACTAATTACATATGGGTGGATGTTCTATGTTGCTGCTCAGTTTTCTATGGCTCTGATAATTTTTCTTTGTTTTCTAAAATTCATTTATTTATACTTGATAATTTCTATTTATATTAAAGTTCACCCACATTTTTTCTGTCACCATCAATCTGCTGTTAAGTCCAATAGATATCTTTTCAATTCATATACTGTACTTTTAGATCTAGAATTTCAAGTGATTCTGGATTTTTCCCCCTTCCATTTCCATACCTCTAACAAGTTTCCCTTTGGAAAGACCATGCTTTCCTTATTACCATGATCATATATTTGCAATGACTTTCAAAGTTGTTGAATCCCACATCTGGGTCATATTGGGGTCAGTTTAAACTCACTGAATTTCATTTCTTCAACTGTAAGTCATATTTTTCTTTTTAAAAAAAATCTGGTAAGGCGCTGGAGCAGTAGCTCAGTGGTTACAGTGCTTGCCTGGCATGCACAAGCAGGTGGATTCAAACTCCAGCACCACATACACAATGAAGTGTTGGAGCAATGAAAGCCACATGAAAAACTAAATAAAATTGATCTTGTGTTTCTCTCTCTTTCTCTCTCTCTCTCTCTCTCTCTCTTTCTCACTTTCTTATTCTCTTTTTTAAAAAATCTAGTGAATTTTGTTTTAACGCTCAATTTTATGGATGTCATGACATGAACATTCCTGATTCTGTTACATTCTTCTGAAGAGTGTTGCTTTTAATTCCAACATGGTGACGTTGCTAACTGGTGACTTTCAAGTGTTCTAGTCTTCATTTACAGAGATACCTCTGTGGAAGGACTGTTTTCAAGCCTCCTTTATTGATGGGGCTCAATCTCTAAACCCTGATTCTCTGAAACAGCATTGAAGTTTGGCTTTAGACTTTTGAAGGTTTATCTAGAGTAAGTTTTAAGGAAAGCAGAGTCCTTAATCCAAACTATGCTTTTCACAGAAGTGCAGGATGAATGCTTATGGTATGAAGAAGTCTCTCTCCCATGTTCGGGTCAGATTTCCAATGCCTCCCAGAGGGTTCTACTTGAGTATGTTGGGCTCTTCCTAAGCCTACCGGGGCTTCTCTCTTGCAAGCATTATAGTGTCTTCTCCATATGCAACCCAGCCTTCAGCAAGAACTGGACTTGGACATTCTCTCCGTTTTCTGTCTGTCCCTGGTAGCTCCTTCCTTTTGGTCATCTTAGCATTCTGCACTGAAATTTAAAAAAATAATAATGAAATGAATTTGAGCAGAGACAGGAGAGTTAAAGTTTTCCCATGAAACTGAAATATTAGTATGAAGTAAAGTACAATAGGAGTTCATATTCTTGGAAATCCTCAATGGCGTGACTTTGCTCATATTAGTCGCATAACATGAAAATTGTTCCTACCTGGCAATTTTACCCCCGGGCAAGCCCCAAGGATTGGTGGAAGTTACTGAACACAGGGATTGAAACTTTCATCTTCACTCTAGGAATAAACGTGAGTGCCCTGGTGGTGGTCATGAGGGATGGCTTAGTGCCCACCTTGCCATTGCCACGCTGAGACCAGATGCATATTTGCTTTTTGGGTGGAATTCTCTCAGGGGACGCGGGCTGGAGGATGAAGGGTCCGAGTGCCCTCTTTGGAGATGGTCCTCTCACTACAGCTTCAGTGCTGCTGCTGATCCAGCAGTGCTGTGGGCAGGGAAGGGGCCCGGAGTGGGGCATTCATCCCAGCTGGCCACCCTGAGACTGGTCATAGTTCCCTCTCATGGTCAAATCTAGTTTGCCACTGTCCTGCCCTCCTAGACTACATCTGAGACACAAGGGCTTTCTTCCCGTTTCTACTTCCAATCTCTGACTTTTTTTCCATTCAGCATATAACATGCCTTATCTCAAGTTCTTGCCCCCAAAATCTTTAAATAAAAGTCTCAGTTTGGTACACTTTCTTAAATTTAGCCGCTCAGTATTCTCCATAAGCTTACAGTGCAAATGTTTGGAAAATTATCTGCAGTTGTCCAACATCCCGACTCTGGGCACATCATATGCTTTGCTTAGACAGATGCATTCAAGCCACCATGGTAATTAGTGATCCCGCTCTGTCCCCTCTCTCAAGTGCCAGGGTAAAGAGAATCTGAACCGCAGCATCACAATATCCTAACAGTCACTGCATGGCCTTCCTCTTGGGCTCCTTTCATTCTGTAGGGAGCTCTGTAGTTCCCCCCACCCCGGGCTCCCCCACCAGGACTGAAGCACTGAACTCTCTCACCGTGAGCGCATCATCTCACGCTGACTCACAGCTGATCTGCACTTGTGCTGTCCTGCACCCAAACGTAAGGTTACTCAGAAAAGCAACCTAGGTACAATGCAGCGATGCAGCAAGCTAGGAGGAGCAGCCCTGGGGCCCTTGTAACTGTCTACAACCCAGACTCAGCTCAAGGCAGAGATAAGACTCCCGGAGGGCTGGTCAGAGGATGCCCGCACAGGCTGAACCGCAGAAACCGCGTTGTGCGCTGACTGACGGGCGGTCCCACAAACCCCTGACATTAGCAAAATATGCACGAATGCATGACTGCCAGAGGGACTGATGCACTTGGACATGGACTAAGAGGAGGACGTGTATGGCTCAAGGACATTAGATGTTGTTCTCAGCCTAGCAAATGTTCTCAGCCTCACAAATGTTCTTAAAATATTACAAAGTTTTATGTTAAAAGTTCTTGTACCTTTGATAAGATGCCTTGTGACTGCAACGTGAAACTGCTGATACAAAATACAAGATGTAAAAAACTATATAAAAAAACTGTAAGCAATAAACTTTGTCTTTTGACCCTACGATCATAGCCCCTTATATGTGTACCTGGCTTGTCTTAAAAAAGCATCCTCTGCTCACGGGTAATCATGGTTGTCAGCGGGTTCTGACACTGAGGCCCCTCAGAAGCGTGGCCCCAGGGCAGCACGGCCTAGGCACAGCCTCCTCAGTAATTGGGATTAAGACCTGGGTCACATCACCTGGTGGGAAATATTTATAATAAAGTATTCTGCCTCTCTTTTCATCCCCATTAGAGCAAATTAGAAATTTTACAGCGCCTACACACTCTGTGAGTGAAAGAGTATGAACTTCAGTAACAAAGGTTTGTAGCTCTACATTTTCTTTTGTGAGGTCTCATGTTCATGATGGATTATAAACAGCTACACGAATGATAATGTAAAGCAAATGCAACAACAAATTTATATCAAAACATGTAAATATTTGCCTTTGATATATGAGTATATTTGGGGGAAAGTCTAGCATATTATTAAAAGGTGATTATCATGCAAAAAATTAAAGAGATGCTAACATTCTGAAAAGAGGCTAGGAGCTCTTTTGTTGTTTTCTATATATTTGATCTTTTGTCAAAAAATTAGCAAGTAGTTCATCTTTGGGAATTTTTGTTTTGGCTGATTATCAGCTTTAAGTTTGTCACAAACATTTGCTAAAGCAAAATAATCAATAATATAATTTTCAAGATTTTAATAAAGCCATATTTAAATACATATTTCTCTAAGAGAAATCTGATGATAGGTTTTATCTTTGCTCAATCAATGTTCAGAACTAGATACTAGTGGGTCCTAATTCTCTCCTGTGAATTAAAAGCTCTTTCATTAAAAATTCACTCTGCATTAATACCATTCGCACTTTTGAGTACACCAGACTGCTTAGATTTTAAGGATGTAAATAATAATAGAATAAGGATGAGGGAGCTAGGCCTTCATTTCTCCTTCTCTCCATAGAATCAATATTAGACACAAGCGAATTTGACTTCTTGATATTCTTCATACGAATATAGAGACCAGACTGAGGACCAAGATGTTATAGACCATTAAGGGGCCATTTCCTCTCATGCTGAAGAACTTAAGGGCTGTTCTTTGGTGGTTGGAGACTTAACTGTGACATAAAAACCCTTCTGTCTCCTTTTATGATAAAACCTGAGTCTCTGCCGGGCGTGCGGTGACCCCAGGGCTGTTTCACTTCCTCAGCTGGCTTCCAGGCAGCTGTGACCTGCAGGTGTTCAGGCTCACAATGTCAGGAAGCTTGTGAGCAACTTCCGTGGGGTCCCTTTAAAACCAAGCTGCTCTTCCTGGGCTACTCTGTTCCGCTCCCGGGGCCAGGCAGAGAGATGGCAGGGACAGCTCTCGGGGGGCCGCTCCCTCTGCCTGCCCCTCAGGAAAGCTCTCTCTCCCACAGGTGAGCACAGTACTTTGAACTGTCTCCAACACAGCAGCGTAACCTCTCCTTAACCCAGGAGAAGATGCTGGTCACCAGCTGTCAAAGCCTTCACAAATATTTAGTGCACTTGGCATACGACGATACTAGTATCTCTAAGCACCTGCACAGACCTTCACGTAACACTGAAGGTTTGTCTACACTGGAAATAACAAGTACACAGAAGGCCAGAAATGGAAAGGAAATGAAGGAATGGAACTAGGAAAATGAAGAACCCAATGAGAAACCTAGGAGATGTTGGATTTTGAACTTAGTAATAAACGATAATATAAAATACAGATATATTACTAAAATTCACTCAAATAAAAATATTTTAATAGAAATTCCCTTTATATACATCTGTGTTCCCCTATCAACACAGGCAGAAAATTACCTCTGTATAGTTTAGAGAAAATGCCTTGCACTTCATTAAACAAATTTGTATTAATTAAACTAATTAATGTGTATGAAAGCAGGCATAAATCACAGTGACCTTGAGAAATATCTGTGTAACTTCCTAAAAATGTTTTTCATTCAATTGAGCATCAAAATAATCTCCTTTTTACTGCATGTTGGAAAAACTCCTGTGTTCAACAGAAAGGACAAGCTACTATGAGCTCTTTGTAGGTTTTAAATTTTGAATGGGCCTGCCTGGAATTGCTAATTGCACCTGTAGGTAAAGATTGCACATAAGAAACCTGAACAGGGACTTTAGGTGACATTCCTTTCAGCCACATTGCACTGTCTTTTGGTCACACACAACACAAAGATGAGATCTTCAGTCACTAACATCCTCTTTGCACACAGATCTAATGCAGAGCCCCAGGTTTTAAGAAACCTCTTCTTTTTCTTTGAGATACAACTTGCCATCAGATAATTTTTCATGAACATAATGGCACATTTAACAGTTCTGAATTTCTTTTTATTTTTCTTGCAGAAAAATTCTTAAAATGAAACCACATTGCTTTAAAGAAGAACACATGGCTAGCTTTAAGGAGAGAAGTGAAAAATCTCTAGTTTGGCTACCATGGTAATTATTGACAGCCGCTAAATTCTATGTACAACATAAGGCACGAATTAGCTGATCATCAACATGTGTGTAGTCACAAGGTAACAAATATCAAACTTGGGGGAGAAAAGAGAACAAAATGGGTTCATATACAAAGACAAAAAGATAAGGCTATGTGTTGTATACGCTGATTAGGATTTATGTGTCTTTTGTTAGGACCCTCAGTGACAGTTGCCAATCAACATCTTTATGAAAAAAGGAGTCATTATATGATATCCATTTTCATTTTTGTCATCTTACTGCAAAGCAAGCTTCTGCATTAGTGCAATGGAAGAGAAAACAGAAACAAATGCAAATAGGGCCACATTTTTCTGAGCATTAAATGAATGTAAAGTCACCCTGTCAGCATAGATTCTGAGCCAAAAGGGGGAAATCAGAGCAAAGTGTCTCATGTGATTTGTTCTACCGTCTAATTTTACTGAGGACTCCAGCTCCACAGTTAGAAGCTGATGACAGCTAACCATATTTAACTTGAATGTGTAGGTCCCTTTAATGGATTTGTGGGGAAAAGACACTAATGAGGATTTTCACATTTCACAGAACACTCAGCCCAATTTCTAAAATTTGGAGTTTTAAATAATAACTGAAAGGAAAATATGAAACAATGAATAATGTGCTACCTTGCATACAGATCTGCTGACAGCCCACTATCGATAGAGCACACATTATTAACTGACGATGGATCTACATTCCTAACCTCACGACCTCTGTTCCCCTCAGTGTCTCACCACACTCGAGATGGCTTGCTGGGGACTGAGGTCCTGGAACAGAGGAAAGCTGCTTAGACTCACAGAGCCCACCTGTGTCTCTTCACTCTTCCCAGTTTGGTAGAGCAACCAGCTACAGACCAAAAAGAGAAAAGAAGCCATCAACCATACACATCTCAAAAGCTGAAGTTGAGATCTTACAGTGACTGACTTTGATTTCACATTCACAGTGTGCAAATGATGTTATGTCAATTTGCTTATTCAAAACTGAGTGTTCGTGGTCATATGACTTGAAATCACCAGCATGTTACAGACATAAAATTACTTGCAGAGGAGTTAGACAGTTAACAATGAGATTTGGGAGATGGAATTACTTGGCAGCTAAGGCAGCCTCGGTCGGACTTCAAGTCCCAAGTCTGCTTGGTAAAGTTCTTTTGACCTTACTTAAACTCACTCATTATCCCTGAGTTTAATTCTCTTTATCAACAAAATGGGGATAACTTAGGAGGAAGTTGAGAAAATTACATGACATAATCTCATAAACTGCTTTGCTGCCTCAGGTTTCATTAAGTGCTGACCTTATTACCTTTAATTTTAGAGTGATCATCATTACCCACAAACCTATGGCCAATTCAGTGCATTCTGCTTAAAAATACAGTGAGTATGTTCATTGTAAATAAAATGATTTTACATAAAATAACAGTAATAAAGAATTCCAGGTTTGGGGCTGGAACAGTGGGTCAGTGATTACAGTGATTGCCTGGCATGTGCAAGGACCTGAGTTCCAACCCCAGCACCACATACACAACAAAGTGTCCAAACAATGAAAGCCACATGAAAAACGAAATAAAATTTATTCTCTCTCTCTCTCACTATCCCTCTCTTTCTTAAAGAATTCCAGGTTTAATGGGCTTTAGTCGTGAATATTCTTATTTTTTGAAATCAATGATGTGAGTTCTAACTCTGGCTTTGCCACTTGCCACTGCCATGTTGAGCCCAACAGTTAAGACCCCTGGCTGTCCACTTTGTCTAATGGGGTGAATGAAATCTGTGCTGCTGAACTCACTGACCTCTGGGCATCACATGCGAAAAGACTTTGGACATCAGCAAGTACTGCACATGTGTAAAGTATTATTAGCACTTGGGAAATAATCGTGGTAAAGTCCAGTCTTACATAGAGCTACTCTGGCATCTCCACCATCTGGTATCACCTTACCAATCTTCAACCAATTGTTCGTGAACGATTCAGTAAAAGGCAAAATAAAACATCTTTTGCAATCAGTGACTTGTGTTTACAAACATTTTACTCTCAAAGCAATTTTAACAACATTAGAGGAACCAGTAGGTTACATCAGACAAGACACTGATTCATCTGATTTGTTCTAGCAAGTTCAGTGTGATCATGGGGTCAAAGCAAGGACACACAATGGAATCCTTTAGGCACCACATGTGTTTTGCTGTATGTTGAGTTATAAAATCCTGACCTATGATTTTTCAAATAGATTCGATTTTGACACTTCTCAGCAAAAGTAGGATTGAACATGTGCTATAGTGTAAAACAATACAGTTCTGGAGGGGTTCTGACTAATTCCACTTTGCCTTGTGATCTGTTAACAAATATGTCAGCTCTGCTTTGATTTGTATCTTTTCAATTGACAAGAGCTAAAAAGAAATGGCTTCAGTTTTTAGTTTGCATGAGAAATCACAGCTCGGATGAGGATACCAAACTGACCTTTCTACTGGGTGGTGTTTGTTTGCAGTATGTGCTCAAAAACATAGAGTTTACAGAAAGAAGCAACACAAAAACAGCGTCGTGTCATAGGTATTTATTCAGCGAATCCAGTTAACCCATACAGTGTAAGCTGGGAAAACAGCAGTGACCCAGGCAACAAAATGCATGTCCCTATCACGTGTACACCCTCCGTGCAAACTACAGAAAAACTTGATTACGTGTTCTCATGTGGCTGTGACTTCACACGTTAGGCTCACCCACTATGAAGGTGATTTCTCAAGGGTATTTATAAAAACACCGTGAATGATGAATGAAACTGTTAGGGAGTAACCAGCAATGAGCCATGAAATGCTTGACAGGGCCACAGGCTTAATCTTGAAGTTTGCTGTAAGCCACTGTCAAGGCAGATAAGGTATGGAAAAACATTAACACACAAGTGTTGAGAGTAAGCAAGACAAGACGGGAGGGAGAGGCCTCAAGAACAAAGGGTCTATGGGACTATGTCTTCACAGGCCCCATAAAAGTTGACATGAACCTAAAAGCTACTGGCACCAGGTGTCTCTTACTAGCTCAGAAGGGGGTGTTCCTGAATAGCGCAGGGCACACGGAGGTAACTTTTGACCACTATTAACCCCAATGCCCACATGAACATAGGATTGACTTGTAGATGAAGACCCTTAAATAGGATGGCCACCATGACATTTCCAGAGAGGACCAACTAAGGTAAAAAACTCCACCACCCGACGTGAAGGAGGAGTTGAACATCTGATTGGAGAAGGCTGCTGAAGGAGGACCCTGACTTTCAAATTAACCATAAAACAGCAATAAATTTGGAGACAGCATTGTCTCCTTTGTCGTTCTCTGCTCAGAGACAGTCCATTCTCTCTCTTGAGAGTGCTCTCTGCTTGAGCCTTACTCTGCTTTTACTGTACTTTCATTTATAATAAAATTCTCTTGCGTGACTTTTGTGTCTGACTTTAAATCTTCTTTCATTGGAACACAAGAGCCAAGGTCTGGATTTTCAGCTTCCTTCTTTCCTATGACAAAACCATGGATTTTCTTCATGGATTGCTAAGAGAAATATTTCTGTTGATTTCTTAAAACAAAGTCAAGAGGCTTTCACTAAACGTGGAAGTCAAGAGTCCGCCACTGGTTGGCTCTAAGTCCCCCTGTCTTTCATGCTTAACCATTACCTTAAAATCAGAATAAAGCAGCTCTAGCTTTCACTCCATGTCAAGGCGACTCTGTGCCTCTGGCGATTCGGGAGGAGCTCTCCTGTGTGTGCTACAGTGGATCCAGGTCGCTGAAACTACTGAATTCTGATCCTGATCTTGGTTTCTCTCCCATAACCTCAACTTGCTGTCCATTTCATCAATCACCATACCAAGGCTCTTTCATTGTGCACTTTGAATGGGTCTATCACCAGATATGTGTTTAAAGATATTTTCTCCCAGTCTGGGACTTGTTACTTCATTATCTTAACAGTCTTTCAAGAATAGAAATTTTAAATTTTAATAAAATCTTAGTATCATGTTGTCCTTCCATGAGTATTGCATCTCTAAAATTCCTTGCCAATTCCACGGTATCTTACACTTTGTCTTGAACTATAAGATTTACTATTTCATTTTTTTCTTTATCTTTTCACCAATATCCCAATATCTTAAGTATCATAGCTTTATCATAGCTTTACTCCACTCGGGTGGAGTCAGCCATGGTCTTTGCTTTTCTTCAGGATCGTGTTAGCTATTCTGGGTGTTCTGACTTTTAACAGAAATGTTACAATCCATTTGTCCATATCCACAGAATTATTCACTTGAATTTTGACTGGAATTTGGTTGAATCTATAGATAAAGAGGAAAGAGCTAATTTGAAAAAGCTTCCTGTCCACAAACATATGATATTTTCCGTTTGTTCAGAATCTTTGATTTCTTGCAGGGTACTTCTGCAGTTTTCTTCATATAGCTGTTATCCATCTTTCTCAAGGTTAGCCCGCATGCTTTCATCAGTTTGGGTATTATGTCAATTTTACTGTGTCCATAAGCTGGGGGAACCATAACTATGAAGGTGGGCAGAAGGGAAGGAGGCAAGAAGGGGAGGGAGGGATAAGGGGAGTTATCAATACAACTGGGAACACTGGACTCCCATGAGAAGCCTGACTATACATGGACAGTCAGAGAAACTCAGAAATGTCAAAAATTAATATACATGTATATGCTCATTTCCAATTATACATGGGAGTATTACAGAGGAGACATGAGATCAGGGAATGGATGAAGATGGGAGATCCTGGACTGGGATTGACCTTACCTTACTTTGTCAATACCCATGTATGCATGAAAATGTAACGACGATTCCCTCCAATATGTAAGACTATGTCAAACAAATAAAACAAAATTCGCCATGTCTTTAATTTTACAGTGACGTTTATTTGTGGCATTTGAGAAAGTGGTTGAGTCTATGTGTTTGCTCTTCATCCTGCACCCTTAGCTTACTGGTTGCATAGCTTCAGTAGTTTTAGGGTTAAGTATTCACACTGACAGTCACACCATCTGTGAAGAATGATGTCTTACTCCTCCCTCTCCATCTGGATGCATTCAGTTCCTTCTCATGCTGACTACTCTAGTGAGGACCTCCGGCATGATGCTGAGTAACAGTGGCACCATGGGAATTCTTCCCTTGCTCCCGATCATGCGAGTCCAGTGCCTAGAAGTCTCACTCCCAGGCATGATGCTGTGTGCAGTGGGTTTCCTCAGACAATCTTTATCCAGTGATGAAAGTTCCACTCTACTCCTAGTTTGTTGTGAGTCTTTATCTTGACTAGGTATTGGTATTTTTGCATGTATGATATGACCATATTTGTTATTCTTTAGCCTACTGACATGATAGATTTCATGAACTGATGTTTAAATGTTGGACTAGGTTTAACATGCGTAGGACAAATCTCACTGATTGCTTTTAATTATTGAAGTCCGTTTGCTAATATTCTGTTGAGGATGTTTATACCTATGTTTCCCAGATGTATTTATCTATATTTTCTGTTCCTTGCATTGTCTCTGTATGAATTTGATATTAGGGAAATACTGACCTTATGGAATGAGTTAGGGAAAATATCCTCCATTTCTATTTTCTTAAAGTGACTGTATGGACTTGGAGTAATTTCTTCCTTAAATATTTGTCAGAATTCACTGGTGAAGCCACCTGGGCCTGGCATTTTCCCTTTTGGAAGGTGATTATATTGACAGTCTTTAAAAGAGACTGAAATACTCACAGGGTATGTTGCTTCTTGCTGGAATTTTGATAGATCCTGTTCCATGAAACTGGTCCACTTCACCTATTTAATTTCTAAGCATGTAGTTTTTAAAAAATATTCTTTTATTATCCTCTAGAGGTTTGTGAGATCAGCAGTTCTTGTCCTCTTTAATGCTGATATTAGTCATTTAGATTTTCCTTTCCAGCCTTGGTTAGGTTGCAAAGAAAATTGTCAATTTTACTAATCTTGTCAAAGGACTACCTCTTAATTACCTGGATTTTCTCTGTTATTTTCCTGTATTCAATTCCATTGATTTCTGCTCTGATCATCATTTTCTTCCACATGTTTTAGGTTTATATTTCTCTTCTTTCTCTAGTTTCTTAAACGGAACACTAGCTGCAGATTTGCATTTCTAATGTGTGTATTCAGTGGTATAAATTTCCCTCTACCACCGCACTTGTGTTATCCCATCAGTTACAAATTTTATTTCAAGATTATTCAGTTAAAAATATTGAATTTCTTTTGAACTTTTTTCTTAACTCACATGTTACTTAGAAATATGCTTTCTAATCTCCAAATATTTGGACCTTTCTAGAAATCTATCCATTCTCAATGGCCAGTTCAATTTTATTGGGGTGGATGGGCATGCATTGAGTAATTTCTATTCTCTTATGTTTTTTAGCCCCAAATGTGTGGCATCTTGATGAATTTTCAAAATGACAAAATGTTTATTTTTCTGTTGTTCAAATAAATATTCTGCACATGTAAGTCAGATCAAGTTGGTGATGCCTTTCAATTAAACCACGGTCTTTCTGATCCTTGTCAAGTTCTGACACAGCCATCTTGACATCTCCAACTGTGAGAGTGAGTTTCTCCATTTCTCCTGGCAGTTCCATCGCAGTTGTCACGTGCACTTTGGTATTCTGTTGTCGTATGAATACCTAGTGAGGGCTTTGTGCTCTTTTGAAAGCACTAACGTGCTTATCATTATGTAATACCGCTCCCCTCCCTCACGACTTCCTGGTTCTGATGTCAGCTCTGTCTGGCTGTTTTTTTCTCTGAGAATGTGAGTGGGGATTTCTAGACTACCTGTTAGAGTAGAAGCTGGAGTTTGCAAGCATTTCCTGATCTCTTTAGAAATTGCCCCACCATCCCAACTCAACACATCTCTTTCTATCAACTTACCTGCTAATTTCCCATGGTCCAGTGTTTTAGTGTTTGAAATATAGATGCCAAGCACTTGATGCAACAGTGTATGAAAGAGCTAACTCTAGAGACTGGAGGAACTTGGGAGCATCTGATGAGCAGTTATAGCATCAAGATAGCAGACCCAGGTGGACAGCAGGAGCTTCCTTAGTGTAAGAAGAGAATGCCACTGATCATACGCACAGTTATCCAGGGCAGAAGACACAGCTGGTCTCTCAGCAAGAGGGGGCAAAACTCCTGGCAAACTAACCAACACTGGTGTGCAACCCTAATGATATCACCTGATCACATTGGGTGTCCTGACTGCCTTATAGTTCTTGCCACTTCAGTATAGTTATTTATCTCATCAAGGGACACTGTGGAAAGACAGAGACCATAGCTTAGACAGCCACGTTGCGTAAGGAGGTTTTCATAAAGATTGAACATCTTGGGGAACCCAGGCACAGTGACAGTGATGGTCTTTGTGATTTTACTTTTATATTATATAAAATTTTCCTATAGTCTTAATGTTTCTCTAAACAATCTTAAGTTCATGATATACTAGTCCCATAGGCAGAGGGTAAACGCCAGTCCCAGGTTCTAAGACATTTACTCAAAGTTTTAAATTTCCATGATCGAAATTAAGGATTGAACTAAAGTTCCAGTGTGTCTGACACTCTGTGCTGCCTTGCACAATCTATGCATGAAGAAAAGGAAAGGGGGCAGGGAATTGCAGGAAGAAAAGGACAAAGCAGCACAGGAAGAGGGAAAGAAAAAAGATGAAATCATGTAATTGAATGTCCGAATGCTAAAGCAATCCCAAGGCCAATACCATGGTCAAAACCGTCACTGTATTCTTTCTTTCCACTTTAGTTATCTTTCAGCAAGGGTGGCTCCCTCCAGCCCTGGTGACTCTCTGAAGCTCTGCAAATGCACGGTTTTGATACAGCTTTATCTGGAATGGAACATGTAGGAACTAAATTTTCTACACATGCTCTGCAAACTTCCAGTGGAGCAGTGTCACAGATGTGATTTAGTATTTCCCCGAAGCAGATCGCAGAGGGTGATTTCCACCCCAAACTCCCAGCAATTGTGCGATGCATAAAGGAAATTCTGATGGAATATCAGTCATAGAATTGGTTAAAGGCTTGTGTGACAGAGACTCTTCTGGAAAGAAATATTATATTCCTGAAAGAAATAATAAAAGCTTGGCTTAAAATAACTTTTAGACAAATAGCGGTGAATGTCAAATTCCCATGGTTTTCATATCTTCCAGCATGAATACAGAAGTACACACAATGTTAAAGGCATCTTATGTTTTACTTTGCATTAATTTAACATTCAGAAACTTGTGTTCTCCTGTTCTTTAAATAAGATTTCATGATATTTACCCATAGTTTTTAACAGTGCTATTGTAGGGATTAAGTGAAAATATTTGCCACATTCTCAGTTCTTCAACTAGGATGTTATATAACATCTATGATGATATTTACATGGTGCCATGTTCTGAAACTTTGGCAGTTTGTTGGCCTCCAAGTTTCTGTGATGATCTACAAGAAATATAAGATTACAGTCCAAGCTTTAGCTTCTCTTTGTATTGGGTGTGGGCAACCTGTGCCCACTGGTTCAAAAATCTTCTTTGCCTCTGATATTTATAAATGGACTCTTTTGGAGAACAAAGGCATGCCGGTTTATTTATGTGCTGTTTGCAGCTATCTTCCTTCTATGAGGTAGTGTTGAGAGGCTCTGACAGAGACTTTATGGCTTGCAAAATCTATTTACTGTCTGGCCCATTATAGAAAAAAGTTTCCAAACCTCTGTGCTATAGTTTTACTACTTTTTACCATTTCTGTTCTTTTTTTTTCTTTCTTTCTTGTGTAGTGGGAATTGATTCAGGGGCACTCCACCACTGAGCTGCAACCCCAGTCCTTTTATTTTTTGCTTTGAGGAAAAAGTCTTGCTGACTTGTATGGCTGGGCTTGAGTTTTGATTCCACCTTTTTCCGCCTCCTGAACCGCTAGGATTAAACTTGTACACCACACTTCCTGCCATTTCTGATGTTTATTAAAGTTGTTTATTATTCTTACAATAATTTCTTCCTTCACAAAAAACAAGCACAAAGAAACCATTGACCTTAAAATAGAAAACAAAGCACCGCATCTTGCCCTTACATTACTTTTCACTGTTTTCAAATTTCATAGTTTTTTCTTATCCCTAATGACATGTTAGAGGCCTTGATAGGCATTTTACCACATAGTCTTCTCAAAACAGAATAAAATTAGGAAAAAAGATAGCTACCTTCATGCAGTAAATTAATGAAAATATTGTCTTCCTGCCTAGAAAAGCAATGTTGTTCTCTGCATCAGACTCCACGAACACAGTTGTATGCAGTACGTGCCTGCTAGTTCACAGGTGCAAGAATTATCTTTAGATACCTATCTAGTCCTGAATGCTCAGCTTCTGCCCTACACACAGAACAAAGGTCTTCTTTGTTCCAGTAGTCTGACTGCTACCCCCACCTTAGAAAGAAGCTATTTCCTAGTTTTTTTATTACCACCTTTCCCATTCTATTGTCTTTCTGCCCCATTGATTTTGACCTTGGCCACTCATCCCCACTTTGACCGCTGCCATTGCTCAGCAGGTCCTACGGTCTGTACTAGCATTTGTTGCTGCAGTAGCTGCTGTGCCATCAGGGTGTCCTTTGATCTAGTACTATTGGTGGCATGGTTCAGCAACCATGGGGAGCTGTGCACCTTTTCTCTTATCTCCACGTTGTGAGGTCCAGTTAGGAGCCGCCAGCTTCCCAAGCAACCTTGTTTGGCCACGGTGACTGTATGAGAAGAGAAACTGCCCAATCCAGACTCCCCACATGCGCTGCACCCTTGACTTCCACAGTGATCATGCAACCAGGTCAAGTCCTTCCCTTTTCACTTTCCAACCTGCCTTGAGCTCTCTCCTGTTGCCCAAGCTAGGTACGAAGACATTGGGGTCAACACTGTCGTCCACTTCAATTTCCGCTTTTTAGAAAAAGACGGACTGCAATGAGAGGAGCCGAAACTGGAATGGGAATAGAGATCTGTCAGATCTCTCTGCCTTAATAATGTTTTCCACAAAGCTTGGTTTTAAGGGCAAAACATAAATTGCTTAAAGTATTTCAAGTTCGATTTGTGAAACTTGCAGCTAAATTAACCTTGATGAACTTTATCTTAAACTGAGGCCGTGAATTCCGCTAAATCCATTCTACATAATGCTCCCCAAATTATCTATCTGATTTCCTTAAAATATTCAGTGTTGAATTAAAATTGACAAGATGAAATTCAAGTTCCGTTGCATGGTCCACAGACTTCCAATATTTCTCCACTTTTGCCTTAACAGTTCACAGGTTCCTGTTTCCAAAATAAAATAGACTCTTTCACAACAGTTTTTGCTCTGTTTTGCTGAGGTTTTTTTTAATTAAAATGTTCTTATTTTACATTTTGCCTAAATAACCCTACTCATCCTTCAAGACTCCGTTCAGTGTCAACTTACTCAGTAAGATTCTCATAATCCACTCACTGCCTTCCCTGGTTTGAAATGCAGCTACGTACCTCTCACCTTACGTATATATCTAGCTCTCTGACTCTGTCATTTGGGATACCAGTAACTTCTAGTGCCTCCTCCGGCTTTATTACCTATGACATGACAGCCTGAACTTGAGATTGAGACGGCATTAATTATAGTGCATATCAGTGAACTGAAGTCAATTTAATCAACTATGAAACACAGGATTTTGCATTTGCATATGTATATATAAAGGACTCAAGGATGCTTTTATTAAGGGCAGATTCTGAGGTCTCATGTTTTAGTCTGGATTAGAATTCAAGTACAAATATTTTCAATAGGAACTTAAAGGTTTACCCTGAAGGTTTTTTTTAAGTATTAAAAAAGGAATTAATAATAATTTCATTCTAAATTAGATTGCTCTATTGTGTGCATGTGCAAATGAGAAATAATGAATTACACTATTATATATTATTATAATTCATCAATTAAAATTATAAATAGATAATGCAACATCAGGAGTCCCTCACCAACCAAACTGGAACTTTCTGTAATCAAAACAAGGGAACAAAAAGCATTTTAGTTGGGATATTAAAGATTAAATTACAGTTGGGTAATTTAACAGTTTAAATTACCAATTACCCGTGGAATATGTTTATAGTATTCCAAATTGTTCATTTTTATAAATTTCAATGATTTTACTATATTTATTTGCTTAAACACAGATGTACAAAAATAAAGTAAAATATTGAAAAATGAGGAAATTGACATTTCTAATGAGTAAATATAATTTTTCATACATATCACTAAGATATTCTATTGACCAGTTAATAATTTTCTTAAGAAAAAATTCTTTAACTTATGTAAGTATTTACCTAACATATTTATTTTAACACATCTAGACCAGAAACATATTTTTGGTGAATACAATAGAAGAAGCTAAAACTTAAGAAGAAGCTAAATCTAAGTTCTTAACTTTGACACTGAAGAGAGAGAAGATAATTGTGCTGGTTACTAAAGATGAACTTCTCCTTGTGTGGGCATAAGAGTGTTTTTAAGCACCAGTGAAAATGTGGATGACAGGTTGCTCAGTGGTTGGAACGCTTGCATTGCATGTGCGAGGACCCAGGTTCAAAACCCAGCACCACATACACAACGAAGTATTGGAGAAACAAAGGGCAGGTTGAAAAAATAAGTAAAATTGATTTTTTCTCTCTCATTCGCTCTTGGATGAGATTTAAAAGTGAAGCATAGGGAACTTTTAAGGCAGTGATACTAATTTGTGTGGGGTTTTCTTGTAGTTCTTTCATTTGCTGTAATGATACAATTGTTCTAGCTGCCAGTAGAGTACTTATAAGGCCTAGAGTTGGTGATAAGTCCATGTAGTCAAACTTGGTTCATGGCAGCAGATTAATTTTTTAAAGTCTTGACCATTTAAAATTCAAGATTATAGAAATGCATTTCTTAGACATTTAATTCCTCTGGTAAATAGTTTTTATAGTTTTCCAAGTTAGTTAGATATATCTAAATTAGATTTTGGTGTTTTGTCAAGCATTATCTCGGGTCTCTGTAAAATGGTAGCTATAACGATTATAGTTTAAAAGATGTTTTAATAGAACTTGTCCATAAATTCAGAGTAAGTGCACCTTTTGTAAAAGGCATGGAAATGGCCCCTAAAGCACACACTGATGATATATTTTTGGAGCTAAATCTTAGAACTCAGGGTGGCAATTACATAGCCAAAATATTTTGTTGGGCCTGGCCTTGCCAAGATTGATCAAGAAATGTTCCCTTCCTCTGGAGCAAAAATGTTGGAATATCTTAGATTTATGTAGATATATATTTACTTACTAGCTCTGCTAATTACTAACTGGTTAATTACCCTCCTTAGGCTTTTCCTATCTGAAGATAATAGCTATTCTCATTCAGAGACCTTGTGGGCATTATGTGTAACTTTTATAACATAGGACACAAAACTTTGCAAACTCCAGGCACAACATAAAAGAATATTGACTCTTTTATTTTTCTATCTAGTGATTCAAAATAAATTAACTTGTTTTATATTTGAAAAAAGTAAGAATTGCAATAATTAATAGTAATCTTTAAAAGAAAGTATGTTTTGGAATTCACTTAACTTATTGGTGTGAATCACGTAATGCTTGGTCAGGTTGGCATCCTGAGCTCTGCCCTCTTGTTCCTGGGGCCTGAAACACTAGTACTGTCTGGTGGCAGCAGTTAAAACTGTCCTGTGTTGTGCCTATGGTACCTGCTCTCATGATAGAAGCCATCAATCACACAGCAACACTGATACCCTGAGGGGCCTTCTGTGCCTTCACATAACTGTTCTGTTCCAAGTGTTCAGGCTGTTGATGTTATTACTGGGTTTTGGCTCTGATAGGGTCCGACCAGATGTCTGGAAGAAGTACTTCACTGAAGTTGTTTGTGAAGGTGGTTTACATACAGCCACAAAGGTTTAAGGGAGATTCATTCATTTTACCTGACAAAAACTGAAAAGGAAAATCTTCAGCTCATCTGCTAAGATCAAAGCTTTTATATCTCCTATAAATGAAAATGAAGAATAAAAAATTAAGCAAATGCCTATTGGCAGAGTTACAACATATGTCCTGATTTAAATTAATTGTGTTAATACGAGTTATTATTTCTTTTAAAAATTTCTTGGAAAATATTAAAATTTCATTTTTTTAAATTCATTCAGCATAGTTTTACATATTGGGGAGAATCATTGCCACACATTCATGAACACATGGATATTGGCAGAGCAAGCCAAGGCTGATGCCAGTTCATGATCTCCCTCCTTTGAGTTCTCCCCAGTCCCATGTTTCCCCTACTTTACCCCATGTTAGTTGGGCTTCTCAAGGAAGTTGAAATTTCCCCACTGGGTTGATGAGCCCCTACTCCCTCCCTCCAACGGCCTTCATATGCCCCCTAATCCGACTCCCCCCACCCTATCCCCCTCCCTTCATCCCACAGCATCATAAGCATGGCTCCCTCTGCTCGTGTAAAAATTCACCCATGTTGAGCTTATTGTTAGCTTAGCCAACTTTCAGTCTGTTTCCGATTGTATTCAAGCTTCCATATATGAGAGAAAGCACTCGGCCCTTGAGTCTCTGAGTTTGGAATATTTCACTCAGCATAATTTTTTCCATCTCCATCCATTTGGCTGCAAATGCCATGATACTGTTCTCTCTAATAGCAGAGTAGAATTCCATTGTATGTATGTACCACAGTTTTTTAATCCACTTTTCCAGTAAAGGGCATCTGGGTTGGTTCCATAGTTTAGCTATGGTGAACTGAGCTGCTATAGATATTGATGTAGCTGTGTCTCTATAGTATGCTGACTCTAGCTTTTTTGGGAAAGTACTCACAAGTGGGAGAGCTGGGTCATAAGGTGCTTCCAGCCCTAGTTTTTTGAGGAGTCTCCACACTGCTTTCCAGAGTGGCTGTACAAGCTTGAAGTCCCACCAGCAATGTGATAGTGTTCCTCTCTTCCCACAGCCCCTCCAGCATCTGTTATTGTTCATATTCTTCATGTTTGCCACTCTGACAGGAATGAGGTGAAATCTGAATGAAGTTTCAATTTGCAATTCTCTGATTGCTAGCGATGTAGAGCATTTTCTCATATATTTATGGGCTTTTTGGACTTCCTCTGGTGAGAAATTTCTGTTTAGCTCCCTAGCCCACTTATTGATTGGATTATTTGTGGTTTTGGTGTTCGATTCTTTGAATTCTTTGTGTATTCTGGATATTAGCCCTCTGTCTGAGGTGTAGCAAGCACACATTTTCTCCCATTCTGTAGGTTCTTTCTTGTTACTAATTCTGGACTAATTCTTTAACTGTGCAGAAGCTTTTTAGTTTAATGGCATCCCATTCATTTATTCTTTGTTTTAATGCTTGTGCTAAGGGAGTCTTGTTAAGGAAGGCGGTACTGACACTTATGTCATGTAATATTGATCCTATTTTTTTCTTCAAGAAATTGTGTAGTTGCTGGTTTAATTTCAAGATTCTTGAACCATTTTGATTTGATTTTTGTGCAGGGTTAGAGGTAAGGATCCAATTTCAGTTGTCTGCATATGGCTGTCCAGTTTCTCCGGCACCATTTGTTAACACGCTATCCTTCTTCCTCATTATGCTTTTGCCCCTTTATCAAATATTAGATGGATAAAGATTAGAGGATTTGTCTTGGTATCTTCTACTCTGTTGCATTGATCTTCATTTCTGTTTTGGTACCAATACCATGCTGTTTTTGTTACTATATCCCTATAGTACAATTTAGGTCAGGAATTGCTAAGTTATGTTTTGGCTATTCTGTGCCTTCTGTTATTCCATATGAATTTGAGAGTTGCTTTTTCTATATCTGTGAAGAATGTCATTGATATCTTGATGAGGATTGCATTGAATCTATGTAGGGTTTTTCTTAGGGTGGCCATTTTGATTATTAATAGTTAGAATTCTGCCTAACCAAGAACATCAAATGTTTTTCCATCTACTCAGGTCTTCTGCAAGTTCTTTTTTTTAATATTTGATAGTTCTCATTGTAGAGTTCTTTTATATCCTTTGTTAGATTGATGTCCAAGTATTTTATTCTTTTTGAGGAAGTTGTGAATTGGACAGAATTCTTGATTTCTTCTTCAGTGGAATTGTTGGAAGAATGAAGTGAAGGAAATCAACAAAATCAAAGACAAAAATGGAGACATTAACACTGACCCAAGCAAAACCCAGAAGATTATCAGAGCTTGTTTTGAAAAGATATACTCTTCCAAGTCTGATAATCTGAAAAAAATGGGCAAATATCTTGCCACATATGACATTCCCAAATTAACACAGGAAGATGTTAAAATTCTAAATCAACCAATTTCAAATAGCGAAATCAAAACAGCAATCAAAGGCCTTCCAGAAAAAAAAAAACAAAACAGCCCATGACCTGATGGACTCTTGGCAGAATTCTACCAGACCTTTACAGAAGAATTAACACTGATCCTCTACAAGCTCTTCCATGAAATTGAAATGGTGAGAACACTCCCAAACACTGTTTATGAAGCAAATATAACCCTGATACCAAAACCCAACAAAGACACATCAAGAAAAGAAAACTACAAACTAACTTCCCTGATGAACATAGAGACAAAAATCCTTAATAAAATTCTATCTTTCCAGATCCAAAAATACATCAAAAAGATAATACATCATGATCAAGTGGGCTTCATCCCAGGAATGCAGAGCTGGCTTAACATACACAAATCAATAAATGTAATTCACCACTTAAACAGAATTAAAAATAAACATCATATAATCATATCAATTGATGCAGAAAGGGTCTTTGATAAAATTCAACACCCATTTATGCTCAAAACTCTGGAGAAGATAGGGATCAAAGGAAGGTAGCTTAATTTTGTAAGAGCCGTCTATGACAAACTCATAGCCAACATTATGCTTAATGGAGAAAGACTGAAAACATTCCCATTGAATTCAGGAACAAGACAAGAATGTCCACTTTCACCACTCTTATTCAATACAGTTCTTGAAACCCTAGCCGGAACTATCTAACAAGAGAAGGAAATCAAAGGAATTTGAATAGGAAAAGAAGACATCAAGTTGTCTCTATTTGCTGATGACATGATCCTATACCTAGAAGACCCAATAAGCTTGACCAGAAGACTCCTAGAGCTTATAAACAATTTCAGCAAAGTGGCTGGTTATAAGATCAACACTCATAAATCAATAGCTTTCCTATATTCCAGCAACAATTCCACTGAAGAAAAGCTTTATTTTTAAAGGGTACCTGCTTTTTACCCTTATAAAATATGCTAGATAACTGTTTAAGATACTTTATTTTCCCATTTAGCATCTATTTGAGATGTTTATAAATGTGCTTTATATTTTGGATTGCTAATAAATATTTTTATAGTTTTTTCTTTCAAGGAGATATTATCAGTATGTTTTTTTTGAACACAAATTAAAATGCCACAAAGTTCTTAGTTAACATATTATAAAGGTTCACAGTGTTGATTATTCATTTTGAAATTACCATATTTTATAATTTGGTGTTTTATTTTTACCCTATTTTAAAAGCTGAAATTTTAAAGGTTTTACTTTTTAGCTATTGTTATTGTTATTTTATTATTTATTATTATTATTTTATTATTAATAATTATTCATTATTATGAATCAACACTTTCATCTAAGTAATTATATACTTATTATTTTTAAATTCCCTTTTGGCACTCTAGATTATTATGGACATTTTTAGAACTGAACAAAAAAATAATTTTCTATTTGTAAGAAATTTGGTAACTTTACAATATAATAACATAAAAATCTTAAGGAAAATTTCTCTCAAAATAATCTGCTAATAATATAGGTCGCCCATCACAGATATAAAATTTAAATAATTTGGAAGCATCTAAAAGATGTAGAGTCCAGCTGACTACATTGTCCAAATTTAAGGTGCCTGATTGTTCCACTAACAGCTAAACAGAATTGTGTTAGTTCCTTTTTAATATCTTTGGTATAGTTCAGTAGCATAAATAAAAACTGCATGAATTGCTAGTCTTTTGCAGAAATATTATTTATTTAACTAGAAAGTAATGTTTTCTTAGAAGTGTTCCCAGTTATTTGGGTTCGCACTGCATTTAGTTAATATAAAAAGAATTTTATTGGCACAATTTTATTTTATTTTATCATTTTTAATTTTTAGAGAGAGTGCGACAGACCAAAAGAAGTAGAGAGAATCAATTTTATTTATTTATTCATCTAGCCTTTGTTTCTCTAACACTTAGTTGTATATGTGGTGTTGGGTTTGAACCTGAGTCTTCACACATGCCAAGCAAGCACTATAAGCTCTTAGCCACCACTCCAGCTCATATTGGCACAATTTTAATGTTAAGAAATTAGCTTCCTGAATTGTCATTAATTTACAGTTTGAAGGAAGAGTAAGAAATCGAAAGCTATACAAAATTATATAGTATTATACTCTAATCCATAAATATGATTTTTTTCCCATCCATTTAAACATGGCTTGAAAGCTTTCATTGAATCATTGAGTTTTCCACACTTAGATGCTGTTCTCTTTTTGTTAGCCCTATACAAAGTTTGGTTTGGGCGCTAGTGTAAATAGCATTTCTAATTTCAAATTTAAATTTTATGGATGGTATATAGGACAGCAAGTGACTTTTATATATTAACCTTTTATCTTTTAACTTATTTCCATTTTCTTATTAATTCCGTATTTTTTGTTTGGTTTTGGTTGAATCCTGGGAGTTTTTTGTGTAGGGACTCATTTCATTTTAAAACAAAGACAGGTTTGTTTCTTTCTTTCCAACCCCCATGAGTTTATTTCCTTTTCATGTCTTATTGCACTAGCTATAAATTCTAGGACAATATTTTTTTTTATGAGCAACCTTACAAGATTTTAACAAAATAATATAAAATGTGTATAAAATGTGTATATATTCTGGATATTGCAATTATCCCCAGGAGTGCATCCCCCCAATTACCCTCCCTTATCCCTCCCTTCCCCTTCCCATTATAACTCTAAAAAAAGTATTAGAGTGTAAAGCTTTACATCTTATCTGGATTTAACTCATGTTACTAGACCAACTTTCTCATTGTCCAGGGTCTAGTCCCCACCTCCACAGATGAGTGGAGACAATCGACCCTTAGATCTCTGGGTTAAGCTGATTTTACTCATCATGATCTCTTCCATAACCATCCATTTACCCTCGAAGGCTGCAATGTCATTGTTTCTAAT